>JACXGI010007939.1:0-14632 GCA_016801175.1 Esox masquinongy
AACACATTTTCCCACATGCTTTTGGGGGACTTGATGTTTGTTTTTGCAAACTTCAGCCGGGCTTGGATGTTTTTCTTTGTAAGAAAAGGCTTCCATCTTGCCACCCTACCCCATAGCCCATTCATATGAAGAATACGGGAGATTGTTGTCACATGTAGCACACAGCCAGTACTTGCCAGAAATTCCTGCAGTTCCTTTATTGTTGCTGTAGGCCTCTTGGAAGCCTCCCTGACCAGTTTTCTTCTCGTCTTTTCATCAATTTTGGAGGGACGTCCAGTTCTTGGTAATGTCTCTGTTGTGCCATATTTTCCATGATATATCTAATGCTTTTGAAATTCTTTTGTACCCTTCTCCTGACTGATATCTTTCAACAATGAGATCCCTCTGATGCTTTGGAAGCTCTCTGCGGTCCATGGCTTTTGCTCTGAGATGCAACTAAGAAAATGTCAGGAAAATCCTACTAGAACAGCTGGACTTCGTGATTAATCAGAGTCACTTTAAATGATGGCAGGTGTGTAATGACTTCTATTTAACATGAGTTTGAATGTGATTGGTTAATTCTGAACACAGCCACATCCCCAGTTATAAGAGGGTGTGCACACTTATGCAACCAGGTTGTAAGGTTTTTATTTTTCCCCCTCGAAGATTTCAGTTTGTTTTTCAATTGAATTGTTCACATTATAGGTCACATTAAAAGTGGAAAGAGTTCTCACATAATTTATCTTTGTCTCATTCTTTTACATCACAAAAACCTGGCTTTTTAACAGGGGTGTGTAGACTTTTTATATCCACTGTATATCCTACCACTGACTGGGGTTTCTGAAGAACCTTATTCCGGATTTGATTTGAATGTACAGTACACTACCATTCAATGGTTTGGGGTCACTTGGAAATGTCCTTGAATTAAATTAGTTTGAATAGGAAATATAGCAAAGTGAATAGGAAATATAGTCATCGACCAGGTCAGAAATAATTTTTAATTGAAATAATAGTGTCCTTCAAACTATACTTTCATCAAAGAATCCTCCATTTGAAGCAATTACAGCCTTGCAGACCTTAGGCATTCTAGTTGTCAGTTTATTGAGGTAATTGGAAGGGATTTCACCCAACGCTTCCTGAAGCACCTCCAACAAGTTGAAGCACTTCTTACATACCATACAGTCAAGCTTCTCCCACAACAGCTCAATAGGGTTGAGATCCGGTGACTGTGCTGGCCACTCCATTATAGACATAATACCAGGTGAATACCAGGTGGCCAATTTGAGCTTGTAATCGAACCCATAGACACTGATGCTGAAGATACTGAACTAGTCTAAAGAAGGCCAGTTTTATTGCTCCTCTAATCAGCTCAACAGTTTTCAGAGGTGCTAACATAATCGCAAAAAGCGTTTTCTAATGATCATTTAGCCTTTTAAAATGATTAACTTGGATTAGCAAACATAACAAGCCATTGGAACACAGGAGTGATGGTTTGTTGATAATGCGCCTGTGTACGACTGTGTACAACCCTGTTTCCAAAAATGTTGGGATGCTGTGTAAAATATAAAGAAAAAGAGAATCCAATGATGTGCCAATCATTTAAACTCTTATGTTCAATAGAAAATAGTACAAAGACAACATATTAATTGTTGAAACTGAGAAATGTTATTGTTTCTTGAAAAATATATGCCCACTTTGAATTTTATGCCAGCAGCACAATCAAAAAAAGCTGGGACAGGGGCAACAAAAGACTGGAAAATGTATGTAATGCTAAAAAAAAACCTGGTGGAACGTCTCACAACTAAATAGGTTAATTGGCAACAGGTCAGTAACATGATTGGGTATAAAGAGAGCATCCCAGTGAGGATGAGTCTCTCAGAAGGGGAAGGGTTCACCACTCTGTACTGCACAGGCAAATAGTGCAACAATTTACAAATAACGTGTCAGTGTAAAATTGCAAAGAGTTTGGGGATCTCAAGACTGTGGAAAACTGTCCTGTGGTCTGACAAATCAACATTTCTAATTCTTTTTGGGAATCATGGACTCCGCGTCCTCCGGGCTGAAGATGAGAGAGTCCATCTGGCTTGTTATCAGCACACAGTTCAAAAGCCAGCATCTGGGATAGTATGGGGGTGCATTAGTTCACATGGCATGGGTGACTTGCACATCTCTTTCATTAATGCTGAATACATACAGGTTTGGGAGCAACATATGCTGCCATCAAGACAACGTCTTTTTCAGGGGCCTTGCTTATTTCAGCAAGCCAATGCCAAACAACTTTGTGCACGTATTACAACAGAATGGCTTTGTAGTAAAAGAGTCTGGGTGCTACACTGGCCTGCCTGCGGTCCAGACCTGTCACCCATTGAAAACATTTGGCACATTATGAAACGAAAAATACGACAAATGAGACCCAGAACTGTTGAGCAGCTGAAATCCAATTTCAAACAAGAATGGGAATACATTTCACTTTCAGAACCACAGCAATTGGTCTCCTCAGTTCCCAAACAATTAGAGTTTTGTTAAAAGAAGAGGTGATGCAACACAGTGGTAAACATGCCCCTGTCCCAACATTTTTGAAATGTGTTGCTGGCATCAAATTCAAAATGGGCAGGTATTTTTCCAAAAACAATACTTTGTCTCCGTTTCAACATTTGATATGTTGCCTTTGTACTATTTTCAATTAAATATAGGGATGAATGATTTGCACATCATTGCATTCTGTTTTTATTTGCATTTTACGCAGTGTCACAACGTTTCTGGTAACAGGGCTATAGATATTCCATAAAACATATGCAGTTTCCACCTACAATAGTCATTTACAACATTAACAATGTCTACACTGTATTTCTGATTAATTATATGTTATTTTTATGGACAAAAAAATAGCTTTTCTTTCAAAAACAAGGACATTTCTAAGTGACCCCAAAGGTTTTGAATGGTAGTGTACGTTTGTCTTCATGATGTACAGTAGTGTAAGGAATTGTACTAACCAACTTTGGAACTTTCCAGGGACTGGTGTATTTAACCGGAAATCATATGTAAAACCTTGATAGCACCAAGGTGGATTCCATTCAACTAAATTCATGACTTCTAAAAACAATTGGTTGCACCTCAGCTCATTCAGGTGTGTCATAGTAAAGGCGTGAACACTTACGCAATCCAATATTTTCTGTTTTTATATTTGTTTTTAATTTAGAATGATTTACAGATTTTCTTTCACATTGGCATTATGGATTATTATTATTTTTGTGTTGATCAGTGACTTTTGATTTCATGTTGTTACATAAGAAAATGTGGTAAAGTCCAAGGGGGTGATTACTGTGTCATATCATAACAAAACTTATTTTCTCACCCATACCTTAATTAACATAATCTACATTGTGGAAATCTCACCCTTGGATACAATCCCCTAACAGGGACATATGCTTACTTTGGTTATGTAATATTCCTATTAAAAATAAATGGAAGATTTTAAAGCAGCGGATTTGTAGAATGTGTACATTAATATTCCATAATGACTGTGTGTGAATGCCCATGGCAGGTACTGTGTATTCCTACGCTGTGTGACTTGGTGTGTCAGCTATTTACGTAGGATTGAACAGCAAGTTTTACTGTTCAGCATTTTTATGGTTGATGTTAAATGCATGATGTTTTACTGCAAATCAGCAATGTAGAAAGTTTGTTTTGAAGGCAGTGTCAGTGGGGAGTAGATTACAGTGGGTTTTGCAATAATATATACTAAGTTACGTTTCCTACAGTAAATGTAAATGATGAAATTGATACAACGGGGTGAGCTTTGTGATTTGTACTGTACAGTATAGTGGCACTCCTTACTTAAAAATGCGACCACTGGAGTCTATGGGAAGCAATGAGCTTGATGCAAATAAAAACCACATTACCGGATTCTTTGTTTGACTGTTTGCTTGAGAAAATAAAACAAAGAAATATGTTTCAAACAATAATACAGACTTACACATTCATACAGTTGATTACAGTTTTTACACAGTTAAAAAACTGTTACTCCAAGGGCATCCAACCCTCCTACTGAATGAGTAGATGCTGTGGCCGATGACATTTTGGGCTAATGGGCCAAACCAATGGAGCCATGCTCAGTACCAATACATTGAATTAGTAACATTTGTTAACATCAATAACAAAGGAATGTGCTTCCGTATTTCATATACATATGGCTCCTACATACAGTGTATGACACAATCATGGACACAGTTTACATCATCAAGTAGTCATAATCAACAACGAAATTTATTTCTCTAATAATAATTCATAAAATTTGCACCTAGCTATAACATTACATAATCTTCATCAGATCCTGACCTATCCCATTTTTACAAAACTGTATGGGCCTTTACCATATAGGTAATCAATGGGACCAGTGGTTATCAGGAGTACCACACCCTGTCTGCCAACAGAAATGGGCATGGCATATGACATGAGGCTACATGTCCTTGTGAAATGTCTGTATTTGTGATATGATATTACTAAGTAGGCCATTTTTATTTGATTTGTCTCTTCGTCATGGTGTGTCAATAGTCTAAATTTACGTGAGTCACTCAAAGACATTGGTGACTGCTGAAATGCTGTACGGTGTCTAACAAAGTATTCAAACCCCGGTTACGCTACAGTCTTATATTAAAATTTATTACAATTATTTTTTCTTCATCAATCTACATACAATTCTCCATAATGACCAAGCAAAAAAAGGTTTTTAGAAATGCTTGCAAGTTTATAAAAAAATTGGAATTTTACATTTAAATAAGTATCCAGCTTTGCTGTAACACTTGAAATTGAGCTGACGTGTATCCTATTTCTATTAATCATCTTTGAGATGTTTCTACCACTTGATCGGAGTCCTTCTGTGGTAAATTCAAGTGATTGGACATGATTTGGAAAGGCACACACCTGTGTAAATTCAATTCCACAGTTGACAATGCATGTCAGAGCAAAAACCAAGCCATGTGGTTGAACAAATTGTCCATTGAGCTCCAAGATAGGATTGTGTCGCGGTACAGATCTGAAACCAGGCAGGTCTACCATTTCACTGGGCCAATCAGTGCACTTTCATGAAATATAGGTGTGGTCAAGGTGATGATGAGTGCTAACCTTGAATTGATTTTTCAGAAACGTTCAGCAATGTTAAACATAATGCTATTAGTCTTTTGTTTTAATTTGCTGTTTTTAAAAATATGTATATTTCCTTGATGGTGCCTTTGATGCGCAAATGTTTGTGACAAAATCGTTTTCAGTCATGTTAATGAGCTCCACTTACTGATCTGCTTTTTTGATTGCTGTTGCTCGATGTACAGTACGGTTAGTTGCGGTTTTTGTTGTGAATTATGGCACTTTGGTACTTCATGTGCGTTGTTGGTTTGATTAGTTGAAGGTCAGTCCGATCACATTCGAGTTTAGCTTTTCTCAACGCCGATTGGAAACGTCCCATGCCCAAACGGTTTGAATCCCAGCCCGATCCGACTGATATCCTTGTAGCATTTAAATTCCCAGTTATTCGGAAAGTTCGGATTCTGACGACCTTCATTAGGTTCTATGTTTATTTTACATTTTGCCACAGACACTTGACAGACAATTTACCAGCATGTTAAATTGGCCTTAATGCAATGACTTGTTTATGGTATTAGAATAGGTTGACTCAATTGGCCAAGAAACCTTGCACGGATGCATGAGTATGTGCAGCCTTTCCGCATGTAAAGGCTGAAATAAAAAATAACTAATCACGTCAGACCTTTTTTTTTTACCATTAATAAAATATTGTTAGTTATTATGATCTTGTAACCAACAATATTTAAGTGAACAAACAAATGTCAAATACTAGAAAATAAAATGTCAGTGCCTTTGGTGCGTAAGTAAAGTTATAATGGATGTTGTAACTGTTCAGATTCAATCAATGACATTCCAAATCATGTACAAAGGTAATTTGACCTGACATACATTTTAGTGATTCTGATTAGCCCTAGCTACAATCCACTGTTCCGTAAGGTTGTATATTTTAGTATTTTAGACATGTCATGTCAAATTGCCATGCCAAAATGTATGGCATGACAAGGGAAAGCTACCAAGAGGTCAACAACAACCCTAAATTAAGGAGCTGCAAGAATCTATGGCAGAAACTGGGCACTCTGCATAGTGCAAACATTGTTCGTATTCCCCACAAGTTAGAGCTGTTGGGTGGGGTGTTAAGATGGAAAGTGTTACAAAAAACAGAATCCCATCTTGTATACATTCCCTGAAAATGTGGGAAAATGTTTTATGTTTTGGTAGGTACACCATACCAAAATAATAAAACATGGTGGTGGTGGCGGCATCCTGCTATGGGTCTGTTTCTCTTCAGCAGGAAAATGGACTCTGGTCAGGGCTAATGGGTCAATAAATAGCCCCAAAATTCACAGTATCTTTGGCAAAACCCTGTTGCCCTCTACCAGAATGTTGAAGTGAAATGAATAATGTCCCAGTCGGAGCCCATACCTCAATGCTGTATAAAATATTTGGACTGACTTAAAATGGACTATGCACTGGAGATCCCACACAATTTGACTGAGCTTGAAAGTGGAATGAATTTGAAAAATTCTGGTGTGCTAGGTTAACAGGGACCTATTCAAACAGACCTACTCCTGTAATCCAAGCAAAAGTTGCTTCTACAAAGTATCATTTATGGTGTGTGCACACTTACAAAATAAGGCATTGGCAGTTTTTTTTATTATTATTTTTCAGAGATATTGTCGATTTTGTGTTTCACTTAAATACTGTTGGTTACAGGTTATTATTTAGTGTGCGAAGGTGTCTGACACAATTTGTCTTGATTTCAGCCTTTACATCAACAACATCTGTATTCTCAATAGAGGTGTGAGATCAGGCCCGGCTCCAGGATGAGATGACTGAAAGGGCATTTTTTTTATAAATGAGGGGGTATATCTAATTCATATACCATTTGCAGTGTCTATGGGGAAACAAAACTGGGGGGGCACAGATTCTGTCTGGAGGGGCAATGCCTCCCTTTGCTCCCCCATGGATACAGGCCTGTGTGAGTTCCACTGTATCATTACAGTACATCCACAGGCTTGACTGTTTGGTTACACCATTGGCAAATAATTAGCAAATTACATTCTATATTTTTCCTTTTGTATTGTATTGTACATTTGTATTTTAGGTTGATTGCTTTTTAAGCCCAGCCAACGGACAGGTCATTTTCTTTGTTGGCATAATCAAACAATGATGTCAGTATATATCGTATTTGTTTTGGTTGAACATTTATCTGTGATTATATTTCTGCTTTACAGTATTAGTAATGGCAACCACTGTGATGTTTTTCTGCACAATGCAGAATTGAAAAAAACCTCAAGCAGTTTGAATTCAAATGTTGTTTGTTAGTCAGACATTGAACAAAGATTTAAATTACCCATGCCACTTCACTTGGTACCTGGTTATAATGAAAGTAATTTATCTGTAACCAGGACATCTATCTGTTGACACCAAACAAATGGCGGTGTACATTTTTTAAATACATTCTGAATGTCCTATTACATTAACTGCATTTGACTAATTCTTAATTTTTTGGAGTCTAATTTCTTTCTGGAATTTTAAGTGGACTTGAAGCATGATCATGTGATTTGAATAGAATAACTTATTTAGAATGCCACACCCAGTCTAACAGTAAAGTGTGTTTGCAGTGCTGAGATCTCTTGATAAAAATGTTTTTCCACACACGTAGAGAACCCTGTGCTATGAAATTCTGCTTTCTAAGAATGGAAATGCTTACTTAACTGTCACTTAAGCAATCAGGATGGGGAAGGGATGTTTCCATACTGTCGAAATTGTTAACCCTAATTGCCCCCAATGGTACACATAAACAACTCCACACATCTCAAAAATGGTATTTAGGTCAAATCAGGAAGCTGGACCTTTCCTTTTCCCTAGTCACAGAAGTGTTAAAGAGTATCTTCCCAGATGGAATCAACTGATGAAATTTCCAACATGTCATGGTACAATTCTGGACCTTGTTTACTGCAATATAAAAAGGGGCATACCCCACTGTGGAACTTAGACCCTGTAATGCTTCATCTAATCTTTATGATTAGACAGAAAACAGCCTATCAGCCTGCTTGTCGAACATACAGTGCTGAAATGGACTGATGCAAATTGCTGTTCTGCTATTCCCTGTTTTCACTGACATATTCAGTGTCACTAGACTAACCACTGTTCTTGCCTGTTTCGAATTGTCCATCATTGTCCCTATCCCCCAAAAATAGCTGTCCTTTCTGAAGGAATACATACCTGTAGCACTATTCTCGGTCAGCATTAAAACATTTCAATGTCTAATCCGTTACCAACTCAAAACCATTAGCACCTCCCTCAAATCACTGCTGTTTGCCCACTGAGCCAACAGATATGTGGGCGATGCTATCAACATGAGCTCCACTCAGAAACTACTACATTCTCCAACAATTTGACAACCTAAAGACTTATGCAAGAACAATATGTGTAGCTTTGGTATCAACGCCATCATCACAGAAATAAGACGAACTCTCCCAGTGTATCACCAGCTTCCTGATCAACAGAACACTCCCCATGAACTTTTAACCTCTTGAGATGGGACATTTCTTTCCAATTCTGTTCTCTGAATAATGTATTTGCTTTGGTAGGAGCCATTTTGATTGACTTTCTGTTTTCTTTTTATGTCGTTTTTGTTTTACTGGGGTTAGGGGTCAGGTTAAGGGGTTAGATATAAGGTCAAAGGTAAACCGGTAGTAGGCATGCATGGGTGAGGATGGAAATGCATATGTTTTCTTCCGCTTCTAACAGATAGGACTGTTCATCGTCACCTTCATCATTACCACAGTAATACAACAGCTTTACATCTGTCAATATACATTTTCATTAAATGGGAACATCACCCAAATTTATTTTACAACTGGAAAATAAATCATTTGCATGTCAAGAACACTTTCCATCATTCATGTGTCAAGTGTCAAATCAATGCTTATAATAGCAACTACAACACCCTTTCACGCAAATAAAGAAATGCCAGTAGATGAAGGCAGGCTTAGACACAAACAGAGGCATGTCTTTCTGCCCCAGCTTCAGTTATCCTGATGAACAGTATCACACAACTTGTTTACAAACAATAAATGCATGCAACATGAAACACTGCATCCCACTGCTGGCTTGTCTCTGAAGCAAAGCAAGGCCAGTTTCTGGATAGGAGATCAAGTGCTGCTTGTGGTTGTGTTGGAGGGTCTGTAGGGGCATCGCAATACCGCAGAGCAGTAAAGGGGACATTGCCCTGCATAGGGTGTCATCTTTTGGATGGGGCATTAAACATGTGTCCTGACTCTGTGGTCACTAAAGTCCAGTGTCATGGACACATTTTCTTACCAATATGGCTACCTAATCATCCCCAGCTTTCAGTTGACTCATTTGTCCTGTCTCCTACCCGAGGAATTATTCCCCAGGTTGTTGCCTTAAATGTGCTCTCCGTCAGCTTACCTGGCAAAATTATAGTAAAATGAAAAACAAATGCATCCAATCTAATGCCTAAAAACGACACTGAGGTTGAAACTTGTATCACATCTTTATTTTAAAAAAGATTTAAAATAAAATATTGATAACAGCTATACACAGTGATTTCAAATATTTCCAGACAGTTGATTCTTATTGATTTACTTACATTTACTAACATTTGTGTTTTTCATTACTGTTGTGGATATTTGTGGAATAGTTTTCTATTTGGCATGTTAGCATCCCTAAAAGGGCTTGTCCAGTGGTTAAAAGAAATGATTAAATCCAGATCTGTAGCAGAATTGTGCTTCCCAACTTATCGATATACACTTTTTGGCCTCATTTACTGATCAACAATAAACATTGTTTTTCTTTTTTATTACAATCAACATTCTTCTTTTTTATGTGACGCTTGCCTCCAGTAAAGACTGAACAATAAAAGTTAACCCATTACCAGTAAGAGCCCAAAATGGTTGAGCAAGGTTGACCCAAAATGAATAGTCCCAGTGCATATATGCTGAATATATGCATATATCCATATTAATAATATGCTGTTAATACATTAACAAAATAACATTAGAACCAAATAAATACAATAAAAGTTGATATTCCATTCAGTGAGAAGAAGGCCAACATGATTCTAATTAAGATGTCCAAAAAAAATTTTACTGTACACTGAATTCTCATTGATCACATGCACATAACTTCAAAAGATGATTTAATTTGGTCTTCTTACCCTAGTGCCTGGAGGTTCTGGTTGAAACAAAGGCGTGAAAGGTAGTCAAAAAACAATCACTTATAAAAATAGAAAATTAATTTGACAACGAAAGACAATGTATACAGAAACTTTAACATTTTGTGATTTGGGTATTCCTAGAAAGTTATTTTTTAATCAATTTGTACTGTATGTTGACATCCCTACGCTTGGAGATCTGTTCATCTAAAATTTCAAATTGCTACCACCTCCCTGATGTCTAAAATAAAAGAAACCATTCAGTTGAGATTGTCTCTTGGGATTAAACACTTTAATGTGACAAACATGCAAACAAATTCCACCTACCCTTATGTTAGAACCTCATAGGTGTAAGCTCACTTGTTCACCATGTAAGTCCCTGTTCTGTTTTTGGATGATACTTCCATTTCCTCCTGTATCAGTGAAAATATCCATTGTTAAGGTGGTAAAACTATATGTAAAGGAGATACTGCACACTATATTTTATAAGGAAAAACATTTTGCAGTCTGATTTTGAGTGGTAGATTAGAATACGTTTATCTGTCGCCAGGGACAGTTGACATTAGAGGCAGCCTTTTGCGAGTCCATCTCTGAGTAAAGGTTGACAGACCAGTATGCAATGACCTCACTGTATAAATAAATACGTTGAATCAAATACACATCTCTACTGGAACAACATTAGAATTAAATCTTTGCCAGCAGCAACAGAATGAATTTAAGAACATACCTATATGCAGTTGTGCTCAAAAGTTTGCATACCCATGAAGAATTGGTAATATATGTACCATTTCTAAAGAATATATGAGTGAGCAGGCAAAACACGTCTTTACTTTCTTATGGGATTCACATTGAACTGTATGTCATAACAGAATGGCACAATCATAAAACAAAACATGGCAAAAAAGAAAGAAATAAACTGACCCCTGTTCAAAAGTCTGCATACCCTTAGTTCTTAATACTGTATTGCCCCCTTTAGCATCAGTGACAGTCTTTTGGTATAGTTGTCTATGAGGCCCCAAATTCTTGCAGGTGGTATAGCTGCCCATTCGTCTTGGAAAAATGCCTCCAGGTCATGCAGTCTTTGGTCGTCTTGCATGAACCGCACGTTTGAGATCTCCCCAGAGTGGCTCGATGATATTAAGGTCAGGAAATTTTGATGGCCACTCCAGAACCTTCACCTTTTTCTGCTGTAACCACTGAAGGGTCATCATGGCCTTGTGCTTAGGGTCATTGTCGTGCTGGAAAGTCCAAGAGCGTCCCATGCGCAGCTTTTGTGCAGAAGAATGCAAATTGTCTGCCAGTATTTTCTGATAACATGCTTTCACATGATTCCCCGTGCCTTTAGAGTTCACACACCCCCAAAACATCAGTGAGCCACCACCATGCTTCACAGTGGGGATGGTATTCTGTTCACTATAGGCCTTGTTGACCTCTCTCCAAACAAAGTGCTTATGGTTGTGACCATAATGCTCTATTTTGGTCTCGTCACTCCAATTTACAGTGTGCCAGAAGCTGCTCCTTGAAACAACCACACCGTCTTTTTCCAGAGCCTGTATTTCTCCTGAGGTTACCTGTGGGTTTTTCTTTGTATTCTGAACAATTCTTCTGGCAGTTTTGGCTGAAATCTTTCTTGGTCTACCTGACCTTGGCTTGGTATCAAGAGATCCCCGAATTTTCCCCGTCTTAATAAGTGATTGAACAGTACTGACTGGCATTTGCAAGGCTTTGGATATCTTTTATATCCTTTTCCATCTTTAGAAAGTTCCATTACCTTGTTACGCAGGTCTTTTCACCGTTCTTTTCTGCTCCCCATGGCTCAGTATCTAGCCTGCTCAGTGCATCGACGTGAGAGCTAATGAACTCATTGACTATTTATACACAGACACTAATTGCAATTTAAAATGCCACAAGTGTGGGAAATTCACCTTTAATTGCCATTTTTACCTGTGTGTGTCATCTTGTGTGTCTGTAACAAGGCCAAACATTCAAGGGTATGTAAACTTTTGATCAGGGCCATTTGGGTGATTTTTGTTATCATTATGAATTAAAAAGGAGCCAAACAACATGCATGATCTGTCATATTTTCAAAATCAATGCCAAAATTTCACAATTTCTGCCAGGGTATGCAAACATATGAGCAACTGTAAATATCAGTCACATGAAATGCATAAACACAGATATCCAACACAATCATTCAATATAAGCAATGGAAATGAAAATTATACATTTCCAAAACTTTTGAAACATCAGAATCGTCTTTATTTGCTTATTACATTATCACATACCCAGAATGTTACATGGTGTACAGGTGCCCGCTATTGGTAGGCAACATATAGGGTAAGACAACACAAATTAGACCAAAGACTTAAACACACACAGGAGCAACGTCCAAAACAGCGTGGCTGCCTCACCAAGTGCCAACTTTTATTAATACCACAAAAAATAACATTGATTCTCTCGTTTACTACTTCTCGTATGTTTGAAGTGTCATTACCTCTCAGTCAATGGTCTCTTTGTTTGGTGTTAAGAGAGAGAGCACTGTCTCCAACATTAGTAAATCCCATGCTATTTGTATTCAGCTTCCCTTTCATTGCTTGTTCACTATGAAAACATTTCTACGATATACACTGCCTTTTATCACTGAGACAAAGTTGTTGTTATTCATTCTGAGTGACTTTAAGGGACACATGCCCATAGCAGGATTTCAAACTGTGAGTTTGGATGGAAAATAGTTTCATCCCTTGATGCATGATTAAGGCTATATGCTGAAAGCTTCAATGGCCAATGATTGCTTTCAATTGCTTGTCTGGTCTACCAAGAACATTGCCTAAGTGTGCAAGTTGCTTTGGGGTGGAGTGTACCTTGGGAAACCCTTTTTGATGCTACAGAGTGAGTTAGGCTGATGGAATCTCTTTGAGGAAGGCTAGGATTTCCCACGCCTCAGGTTACCCTGGTCAAAGACGGCAGGACACAAAGAAACATTTATCTGGCATTGAGGCAGAGCAGCTAGTCTTAGTAACCATAGCCAACGTTCTCTCTCGAGTCTGGAGAATCTGAGCCTGTGTGTGTGTGCCTCACTATCAAGACATAGGACTTACATATGGTATGCTGTTGGGCATGTCGAAGCGGCTGTGTGTGGAGTGCATTGGGATGAGTCCCCCGTGGATCTGGTCGTATGGGCTGTAACCTCTGTTTCTCCGTCCACAGCACCACCAGACAAGCTAAAGATCAGAAAAACAGAAGAATCATAGTATCTTTATAATGGCCCCCACATCATGACATTACTACTATGATTATCACTGTTTCTGTTTTCTAGCAGGGTTATCACTGTTTCTGTTTTCTAGCATGGTTATCAATGTTTCTGTTTTCTAGCATGGTTATCACTGTTTCTGAGAAAAGGGCTGTTTCATATTGTGTTCAGAAAGAAACAATGCATGTTTCTGTGTTTTGTACTCACCAGCAATGTTATAAGAACAAGGAGAAGTAACAAGATCAGTGCAGCTAAAACCAGTAGAGCTATCCCCCATCCCGGGACCTCCTCTCTGCCCCCAGCAATGGCAATAGGACTACCGGTGGTGGTTAAGGTCTTAGTTGTGTTGGTAGTTTCTTCAGGACTTCTGTTGGTGGTTAATGTCTTAGCTGTGTTGGTAGTTTCTACTGGACTTCTGATGGTGGTTAAGGTCTTAGTTGTATTGGTAGTTTCTCCAGGACTTCTGGTGGTGGTTAAGATCTTAGTTGTGTTGGTAGTTTCTCCAGGACTTCTGGTGGTGGTTAAGATCTTAGTTGTTTTGGTAGTTTCTCCAGGACTACTGGCGGAGGTCATTTTTGCATTGTCATGGACACTAGGAGTAGTTGAACCTTCCATTCTATTGTTTTGTTCAGATGTAGTGGTGGTGGATGGGATATTATGTGATTCAAACTTGGTGATGTTGTCAGATAAATTAGTTTCATTAGGTGTATTTGCCTGCCTGGGCCTTCGGTTTGCAATTGCTAGGACAGCTGGGTTATGTGGTGGTGTGGACGTTATGATGGCCGTTAAAGGTGCTACTTGAAGTAGTGTGGCCTGAAGTGGAAGTTGACCTGAGATATTAACAAAATATTTTTGATTATGGTCCTATTATATTTTATTTACAACAGTTTTCAAGCTGTATTTGCAATACAGGTGATATTTATTTTACAGGTGATATATCTTATTTGCATTGAGCAGCAAGCTGGAATAGCTTGTTGCTCAATGCAAATAAGAAATTGTTGATCTATTCTTTACCTTCAGGAAAGGTGACATCTCGGTCAATTGTTTTTGATGGATAGTTTTGGATATTAGTAGTAAATATGCTTTTGATCAAATTTGAATTAATGTAGTTGGTACTCCTAAACATTAATGTGGAGTTT
>JACXGI010007939.1:14732-35081 GCA_016801175.1 Esox masquinongy
ATATATATATATATATATATATATATATATATATATATATATATTGTTTTAATTAGTAGTTTAACATTATACTGACAAGTAACTGTCATTAAGAACGGTCTTTTTTTAGTCAATTTCAACATTAGAGCTTACCTGAAGATCATGTTAATTATTCCCTCGTATTTTCCGTACGATAATGGGTTGTAGACAACATACAGCTGAAAACCAAAGACACAGATCTACTATTATCAGTCCATCCTATAGGCCTATGCCCTAGGGCACACATGTACTTAACATACACACTGCCATAGATAACCAGAATGTTTTCATGGCTAAATATTGGAATGTTCTTGACTGGACAGGTTGATCCTCCAATCTGAATCCATTATAGCATGTCTTTCCCACGATGAAGGAAAAATTGACGTGAAACAAACAAGCAACAGAAAGATGGCTCCAGTGCAAGCCTGGTAGAGCAGGAACTGGGTACCCAGTTTCTGGTCATGGCAATGGGCTGGAAACATCAGGAAATTACTGCATCCAAAGTATACTGTATGTAAGCAAGCAAGCAAGTTTATTTATATAGCATAATTCGTACATAGGAGCAATTCAATATGCTTTACAAAGAAAAAAACAAACATAAAAATACAACAGAATAAAAACAAGTAATAGAAACAATATAACATCATAATAATAAAACATTGAATAAGAAAATAGAAATTGAATAAAAACAAAATAAAAACATGACTGTTAGATTCCGTAGTAAATTCCATGAGGAAGCTATAAAAGCTGTAAGGCTAACAGTGTGGTTAAGTTTAAGCGCTCAGTCATAGGAGCGTGAAAAGAGAAATGTTTTTAACTTGGATTTAAAAGTTGATATGTTTGGGGCACGTCGAAGATCTTCTGGTCGTTTATTCCAGTTGTGTGCAGCATAACTGCTAAACGCAGCTTCGCCATGTTTAGTTTGGACTCTGGGCTCTACTAACTGACCTGAGTTCATGGATCTAAGAGCCCTGCTTGGTTTATACTCTTCAAACATATCAGAAATGTATTTGGAGCCTAAACCATTCAGTGATTTATAGACTAAAAGCACCACTTTAAAATGTATTCTATAACTGACTGAAAGCCAGTGCAAAGATTAAGAACCGGAGTGATGTGCTCTGTTCTCTTGGTCCTGGTTAACATTCTAGCAGTAGCATTCTAAATGAGCTGCAGCTGTTTTACAGTCTTTTTGGGGAGTCCAGTTAAGAGGCCATTACAGTAATCAACCCTACTAGAGATAAAAGCATGGATGATGGTCTTTTTGGGACACCAAACCCTTGATTCTGGCTATATTTTTAAGATGATACAGTAGAATGGTGTTTTGGTGACCGCTTTGTTATGACTGTTGAACGCGAGATCTGAGTCTATCACTAGACCAAGATGGTCTACGCACATGGTCCCTGGTTTTTAGGGCCCGAGAATCCAGCTCTTTACTAGTTCTCTTATTTTTGTTGCCAAACACAATAATCTCAGTTTTATCTTGGTTTAATTGTAGACAATTTTGGTTCATCCAGGTATTTATGTGCTCTATACAGTGACACATTGAGTTTGTTGAGCTGTTTGTCATATGGTTCGAGAGCCTTATATATTTGAGTGTCATCAGCATAGTTAATGTTGTTGTTCTGTAGAATTTGGCCCAGAGGTAGTATATAGATTGAAAGAAGATGCGACAAATTAGTAAATATGACTACTTTTTTGTTCTTATTTGTTGTGCTGTCTACCTGTCAAAATACATTTGGTACCCTTACAGTATGTATGTATATGAACATAGTCAAATTAAAGGTGACATCATCATTTTAGGTCCAATGTGCTGAAATACAGAGCCAGAAAATCAGAAATGTCACTGTTCAAATACTTTGGCAGTTAACTGTATTCAGTAATTTTTTGCATATGCATACTTCTTTCAACATCAATGCCTTGCTCACTGTGCATTGGCAGGAACTAGTAATGTTGTAAGAAGTTGGTTCCTGCTCTGTTTATAAACAGAATAGTTTGGAAACAACTTAGTTGGGAAGCAACTGAAATCATCTCACATTGGTGCCAAAACAAGTCTACTATCATCAACAACAGCACTTGTGTGATGGAGAGCACCATGTTAGTTACAAGGTTAACAACATTGTTAGTGAGTTCATATAACTTCCAATCAATGGTCTTGCCAAAGCAATGCAACACATGCATTTGTGTGTGCAAGTCTTTAGCCTATGAGAGAAACTAGTGTGAATCAGAAATGGGATTTTATGCTTAAGTTATTTGTGTTCTGTAATTGTCATGTAAAAAAACCTTTAAGCTTGCATTGTTCATTTACCAAGGGATTAGCTGGCTTTAATCTATAACCCCGCTTCCAAAAAAGTTGGGATGCTTCGTTAAATGCAGATCAAAACAGAATGCAATGATGTGCAAATTATTAATTTAATTGAAAATTGTACAAAGACAACATACCAAGTGCTGAAAATGTATTGTTTTTGGAAAACTATATGCCCATTTTAAATTTGAAGTTAGCAGGATGTTTCAAAAAAGTTGGGAAAGGGGCATGTTTACCACTATGTTGCCTCACCTCTTCTTTTAACAATACTCTGTAAGCGTTTGGGAACTGAGGAGATCAATTGCTGTAGTTTTGAAAGTGAAATGTTTTCCTATTTTTGCTTGATGTAGGATTTCAGCTGCTCAACAGTTCGGGGATTCCTTTGTTGTATTTTTTGTTTCATAATGCACCAAATGGTTTCAAAGTCTGGACTGCAGGCAGGCCAGTTTAACACCCGGACTCTTTTACCACGGAGCCATGCTGTTGTAATACGTGCAGAATGTGGTTTGGCATTGTCTTGCTGAAATATGCAAGGTCTTCCCTGAAAAAGACGTCTTCTGGGTAGCAGCGTATGTTGCTCCAAAACCTGTACATATTGTTCAGCATTTATGGTGCTTTCACAGATGTGCGAGTGACACAAATGCACCCCCATACCATCACAGATGCTGGCTTTTGTACTGTGCGCTGATAAGAAGCCGGATGGTCCCTCTCCTCTTTAGTCTGGAGTATGCTGCGTCCATGATTCACGAAAATAATTTCAAAATTTGATTCGTCAGACCCCAGGACGGTTTTCCACTTCACTTCAGCCCATTTTAAATGAGCTCAGGCCCAGAGAAGGGGGAGGTGGTTCTGGATCTTGTTTATGTATGGTTTCTTCTTAGCATGGTAGAATTTTAACTTCCATTTGTGGATCTTGTGTTCACAGACAATGGTTTTCGAAAGTGTTCCTGAGCCCATTCATTGATGTCTACTAAAGGATCGTGCCTGTTTTTAATGCTGTGCCGCCTGAGCGCCGGAAGATCACGGCCATCCATTAATGGTTTTGGGCCTTGTTCTTTGCATACAGAGATTTCTCCAGATTCTCTGAATCTTTTAATGATATTATGTACCATAGATGATGAGATCCCCAAACTCTTTGCAATTTTACATTGAGAAACGTAATTCTTAAATTGTGGCACTACTTGCCCGCTCAGTCTTTTACTGAGTGGTGAACCCCTCCTCACTTCTGACAGACGCATCTTCTCTGGAATGATTTTTTAATATCCGGTCATGTTACTGACCTGTCGCCAATTAATCTAATTAGTTGTAAGATGTTCCACTAGGTTTAGTTTTTTAGCATTACACAACCTTTCCAGTCTTTTGTTGCTTCTGTCCCACTTTTTTTGAAACGTGTTGCTGGCATCAAATTCAAAGTGGGCATATATTTTTCAATAAACAATAAAATGTCTCGGTTTCAACAATTGATATGTTGTCTTGGAACAATTTTCTATTGAAAATAGGGTATAAATGATTTGCACATCATTGTATTCTGTCTTTATTTACGTTTTACATAGCGTCCCAACTTTTTTGAAAATGGGGTTGTAGTATCCAGTGTTCATTACAGTAGGCTCTATGAGGACAGCAGAGAGGGTATATGAATCCCTGCACAGAGTATGAGCCACATACACGCAGATACTTGTGGAAGACAGAGTAAAGATCCAGACAAAAATACAGGAAAAGTCACAATATGCTACCACCGCTTATTTTGGAGTTATAAACTGACTGCTGAACTGAAGATCTGCTGACTCTCTTGAGCAGTACAAAATCACCTCGTCTTACCATCTGCTCCACTTGTTTTTTCAGCTGCATGTAGTCCTCAGAGTTTTCATTCTTCAGAGACTCTGTGAAAATCTTGTTGGTGATTCTAATGCATAAGTAGTAGGTGGACAGCAGAGCTGGGTTAGTCTTTTCGGCGTTGCTGGGTGTGGCCCTCCGTAAACGGGAAACAGGCACAACGTCAACAAAGAAAAGAAGAGCTGTGCAGGAGGTGGGAAAACAGAAAAATATTCAAGCATTAGCAAAAATCCTGAAGCATGCTGAGTAAATGTTCCAGTATGTGTGATTTAAATAAAAAAAAGAAATCCACCTGGATAATTCATGCCAGCATGAAAAAACATTGTCTGGGGAATGAATGTGTTTTAAAACAGATGTCTCTATATATTCATAATGACTTCGTAAATTATGGTGGTATCTATAAACAATCAGAGTTGAGATCAGAACATTACTTTGAACTGTCATATAAACGTTTATGTTTATTTTTTAAATGTTTGTTCAAAAAGGGTTTTATATTTTGGCCGTTTAATCTCAGATAATCTCAGAAGTATTAAGCAGTATAGGCACAAACTCAACTGGCCTAAAAGCAAACACATTCACAGGTACATCTGAATGTTTACTTAAAAAGGTACTTTTTCTCTTTTTTTTCATACACATATTTAAAAAATGTAATTTGTAATTCTCACCACATTAACTATTTTGTTTGGAATATTTTTGACAAAAAGAATAAGCTACTAGCAAACATTGTGAAAAACGACCATATTCTGTGTGACATCCTTCCCCTCGGTCGGGCTGGTTGACAGAAGTGGGAAAAATGTTTTTGATGTTGAACTAAGGTATGATGATTAACGGTTTCCATTTAACCATAAACTTTTGGTCTTTCTCCTAATTTTAAAAAGATTCCGGTAGATGGTACTAAGAAATACACTGGACAGGAAATGTCTTTACTACAGTGGTAATAGTTGTCTTTAAATTGTCACTTTGAATGGAAAGAGGGTCACCACCTGTGATCTTTTTAGTACCCAGAAAATACAATAATGTCCCATTATTAAAATAATCGAATCAAAGAAACTGAAAGCCTAAACAAAGAATTTGAAAAATTAAAAGTGGTTTTGTCTAATCCTAGACTCTGAGTAATTGTTTCAGTGAGGTCATATGTAAATCCATAACACTACTACTAAACAATATAATTGGAAGTCATTTGTAAACATTGAGACTTTGTTTATAATAATTTTAATCATTTATTAAGGAAGAACTGCCAGATGTCAATATATTTTGAAAGGTTTTAACTCTGGTAAGGGATATCACTTGTGTCAAGACAGAAACTAAAAGTAGAATAGTACAAAATAATAAGCCCAAGAGTCATCAAGAAGGCCCCAGATATTCCAGGGTTTCAATGTATTTTTAATATATATATATATATATATATATATATATATATATATTTAAAATACATATGTGCATATATATATATATATATATATATATATATATATACATGCTTTATGTGTTATTGGATACATTTTGTAAAATAATATACTACATTGATTAAAAGATAAGCAATTTACTATATTTAATTTATATGGTACGAGTGGGTGTGGTATATGCCAATATATAACCTCTTACGGTTGTAACTAAAAAAGGCCCTTAACTATGGTATATCAGCCATATAATACAAACATGAGAGGTGCCTAATTGCTATTATAAAACAGTTACTAAAACTATTAGAACAGTAAATGGTACTTCTTTGTCTAAACCATAGTGAATAGATACATATATGATAGACATGTAGGTATAGATTTGTTTTGTGTCATACCTGAAACAGCCAAAGTAAAAATAACTCCAAATGTGATTGATTTTTTCTTCATGATGTATGTAAACAGTTAGGAAAAGATTTCTAAAAGAAAAGCCAAATACACCCACTGAGAGTTGGGAATAGGATTAGATCCAAAAGGTTATTTGATGTTAAAGTATTTCTGTCTGAAAGAAATGTTCTTTTATTGCTAGATAACTGTGCAGGTAGGACAGGTGATATGGTGTGGGGCGGACCCGACATGTCAGGAGTGCATGTTGAAAGAAAGTGCAAAGACAGACATTCCTGATGTATAATGCCACCCTGTGGCCAGAAGGATAGTTTTTCGCAATATCAAGACAAATATAACATGAGGCAAAATCAGCAGCCTGACCCAAGCCACTGTTTATTAAACTGATTCATATATGACAAGGCTACTGGCTGCCACTGAAGTTGGCATGATGCGAAAACAACTCTGCAGCATCAAAAACCTAAAACCAGCCTTTAGTTTGGATATGATAGCATCATTCGGTTTTATGTAGATGCTTAACAGACTATTTACAGACTATCGACAGCATTTCAATTAACTATGTACTAACACTAACCCTAACCTCATCCTAGCTCTTACTTTAACCCAGTAGCGCATCTATGATCATTTGGACTATCCAAATATAGTGTAACCCATAATTCTAAAAAGTTGCAATAACTTTATTTCGCTAGTGTATAGAATCGCACATGCCTATAACAGCAGGAAATCTTACATTTTGCTTAATTCACATTTTCCATTACAGCGTGGGGGAAGTTGAACTTTTGTGTTCTGTTCTTAAAACGGATGACTTTGTGGTAAATGAATTAAGGCCAATCAGTGGTATATCCTACTTACAAATCTAAAACGTGAGCAGATTGTTTTTTGCTTAGGTGAGACAAGCGAGAAAATTATTTTGTAGTACTGTAACCATGCAATGCCTCCTTGCTCTTTCCTATAGCTGATTTGGTATTGTTGTTCACATTCAGTTTGTTATACTGAGGTCAGAGTAAGGTCAGAGTTTTTTATCTGTAGTGAAAATAAGATAAGACAAAGGTCACTTTTACAGCTGAATCCTGCATTACAGCAAACCAATGTCATGTCAAATGTGCCATATGAAATTAATTAAACCAGGGGCCAATTCTCTCATATTACTGAAATACTGATGATTCTTTGATATATCCTTCTGTTCTAAGTTTAGTTAAAAACACTGACAATCAAAAACAATTATTATATGGTGACTTTAGTTTAATGTTGTGAAATATTTGTAAGCAAAATCAAAAAAAGGAAATACTGTATGTTGCTTCTTAAGTTTTGAAACCTTTGTGAAAGAGGGAGCAACAGTGTACACTACTATATCATCAGAATAAATTACAGTTTCTCACAGAGTTACACATAGTATTTATTATACAGAGTGAGCATTAAAGAACCTAAGATGAGGACAGGGAGGTGTCTTGCAAACACTGCCAAGTGGATTAACCTTGTTATTACTTCTTGGCACATTCACCACTCAAGCTGTTTCCTCAACCTATTTTCACAGCAACATTGATTGAAGAAATACAATGTTGCTGCAATGCCATGAGGTTTTTGAAGGTGAAGCTGGATTGTTGAGCAGAGAAATATAGGAAATTAAAAGATTACTTTGAAACACGTTTCAGCCCATGTGATGCGTCACTGCTGCACTTGTCCTAAGTGTTGTCTGCAATGATGGAGTGGTGAGTTGGTGACCTATTTTGGTACATACATATTCCACTCTGTTTGCAAATCTCAGCAGTTTGACAACAGACCTCCACAGTCATTACTGAGCATATCTGAGCATAACAACTCTGCAGTAGATGTTTTCATTTGGAATGGAGTTGCCATTTTTCTTGGCACACTTGATTATTTGTAAGTATATTTAATTGCCCAACATAGAATTTTGTTATATATGATTGCACTTTAAATAACATTTTGCTGATGATTTAGACTCTTTAGTCTGATGTGTATGTGTATGCTCTCTCATAGCAGAAACAGTGGTGTACCAATACCCAGAGACACTAACAGTGACGGAGGGTACTAATGTGACTTTTCAATGTGATATCAGTGAAATGTGGGGGGAATGCACCTACATTGTATGGGTGCAAGTGGGACCTATGAGAAAACTCTCGCTCTGGCCTCAAGAAACCTACAGCATCCACCCCAGAAGAACTGTTTGCCTTCTGAACATTGTCAATGCCAACAGAAGAAGCGAGGGCACCTTCTACTGTGCCATGCTCAATGGAGCCATGCTAATAATTGGCAATGGGAGTGCACTGACCATATCTGGTAAGATCAAACATTATGGGCCGGTTTCGCAAAAAATCAAGTTCAATAGAAAACTCCATTGAGCTGTTTTTTTTTAGTTCCTAGACCAGGATTAATCTGTGTCTGCGAAACAGGCCCTATATGTTTTATATTTGCAATCATCTTTTCAGATATAGGTAGGTATACATTTGGTAGTCATGCCTTGTGATCTGCCCTCTATCGTCCAGAAACATTGAACTCTGACCCTTATCTGGAGATCCTGGTGCCTGTAGACTGGCATGGGGACCTGATGTCTTCAGTCCCACTCTTGTGTCTGGTGTCTGGGGTGGATCCCAGTCAGGCCCGCGTGTACTGGGAGGTGGATGGGAATGTTCAGTCCTCAGAACGGTTACCTGAGATTCTGACAGAGAAGCCAGCCAGTGTCAGGGACCAGCTGTCAATACCTGGACATACCTGGGCTGAAGGTTCAGAGGTCACTTGTTTTTTAGAAAGCAACCATGGGGTGAGAGTTAACAAGACAGTCCGCAGAACAGGTAAGAAAAATTGGCTCTGGGCTCCGGGTTGCATTTAGATAGAATGTCTGCATGTTTAGACAGCTGTTGAACTATTTTTTTTACTTTTTTTTTCTTTTCAGAAATGGAGACTGCCAGAAGTTTGGTGTTTCTGGCCATGTCTTTGGGCAGCATGTGTATCTTACTTTCTATAGTGTTGACTATTATCACCTTGTATGTCTGCAAACTACGACAGGACCCTAGTAAGTACAATGTATATTGGATTGATGCTAAATTTATTTAAACAGGAGAAGATGGCTAAGTACAGTGTGTATTGGATTGATACTACATCTATACAAACAGTAGATGTTAGATAATGAAAAGGATCTTTAACGTTGTTGCTCATTATATTTTAAAGGATTGAAAAACTGTTATCCCTGTGAGCACAACAAAGACAGATCACAGGTAAAAAAATATATATATCTCATCGTATACATGTATACACATGTTTCTGTATTAAAGTGTTTTATACCATTACCATCTGCAGTACTGATGGTATTACTGATGATAATATTACTGATGATGGTATTACTGATGAGGGTGTTACTGATGATGGTATTACTGATGATAATATTACTGATGATGGTATTACTGATGATGGTATTACTGATGATAATATTACTGATGATGGTGTTACTGATGATGGTATTACTGATGATGGTATTGCTGATGATAGTATTACTGATGATGGTATCACTGATGATGGTATTACTGATGATGGTATTACTTATGATGGTATTGCTAATGATAATGATGAAGGGCTTTTCTTTTAGGGTCTGACTGAGGTGCAGTATGCCAGTTTGAAGTTCGGAGCTTGTCGTGGGAGACCCTTACCAATAGCCACCTGCTAAAACAGGTCAAGGATTTTGTAATCCTTTAGCCCCCCTAAAATATTAATTACCCCCCCCCACTAAATAAATCAATATATCAGTCAATATATTTTCTCTGTGATTTATTTTATTCCTCAACCTTTCCATCACATCCAAACTTCTTACAAATTGTATAGAAATTGTATAAAATCGTGTTCATTTGGCAGCATGTTCGGTTGAGTTTGATGCTTTGAACGTAACTCGCTCATCTGAAGCGAGCTGTCTTGGGTAAATAGTGCTAATGGTTGGAGAAGTAAGTCCTCTCAAGTTCAAAATGTAATAGCATTGGAAAGCAACGGTAAGTTTTGCTAATCAATATCACCTTTCAGCTAGCCCACCACCATTTTTTATGGAAATGTATGGAGGTTAAAGAATGTTTATGAGATCGTAACAATGTCATGTATGGAAATTGTTTACACAAGTTGCAGTTCGTGAAATTCGACTTGCGTGACAGACCAGGAAGTCATACATCAAATTGATCTTTTTTTTTTTCTTTACCGGAAGGCAAGAATGCTAGCTACTGTTTTGGTAGACACTTCAGAGAAGACTAAAATCTGTCATGTGTAATACAAATAAAAATAAATTATAATGTAATTCAACAAAATAGTAAGGTGGCCAATAATTGGGGACGGTGGCCGATAATAGGGGGTCGTGTATCTTAGCAACAATACTAACCTGAAAATATTAATTTCCCATTAATGACATGCTAGCTAACATTTGTATGTCACTAATAATCATCAGGAAGTTATAAAACTGCGTGTTTCACAGATTCATGTTTGTTTGGGTTTGAATTAACGTATTGCAACGTATTCTGTTCAGAGGAATGGAGTTGTTAAATGTTGCTTTTTTAATTATGATAAATTTTTTAATGACTTTATTCTGAGATGAATGGACTAATGACTAAATCTATTTTTGAAATGATTCAGAATGATTCAGAGAAATCTCACTTCGGAACAGAATATACTGTATGTAGATGTTCATTTACTATAAACAGCCGTTTTTGTGACTTTTGTGGGTGTTGGATGGATGAAGACAGAGTGGACTTTAATTTCTTTATTTAGATAGAATTTAAGTCATATTAGATCAGTGTCTAACACAAACTATGAGACAGGTATACTTTTAGCCAACTTTGACAAAAAATAACCTTATTTTGATAGATTTTACACCCATTGTTAATCTAAAAATACATGATGAAAAGATGTTTTGGGGAGTATGCCCAGACCCCCCAAAACGAGGCTTAGCCCCCCATCCATGATTTTCTAGTGACGTCCCTGATTCAGGATAATTTAGTTTTCAAAAAGATTCTGTGCTTGCTTGTTGTTTTCTGGCCTGTTAATCTGAGTCAATGACATAAGGATTTGAAATAGTAGACAAAAAATCTGTTTTTGTCTTTAACAAAAATAGTACTTCCTGTTTGTGTCACACTCAGCACATATAATAGCACTGGTCCGTCTGATATTAACCATTTTTTTGTTAAAACCTCTTTCTCCTAAAAATTTTGTGCATGTTAATTCTGTTAGGTTGAAGTTGCTGGTGTTGGAGAAATTGGTTGCATTTATTGTGACTGTGTATTATCATTTTGATCACCTACAGAGCATCAGAGGTACACACTTATGACAGATTTAGTCCTAATTAAATACTTATAATCAAAAAATAATTTGTCTTGTCTGAATGTCATGAATTCTTTAATTTGCAATCACCCGTCTATTCGTAAGAAAAATCCTGGACATGGATGTTAAAAATTGGTTAATTTACTATCTACAGTGAGTGGAGGTTTACATGGAGAATCAGACAACAAAGTTTCAACAGAGAGGAGACTGGTTTAGCTTTAAGCACCTTGGGACAAAGACAATCGGTTGAAAAGGCAGACTTTAGGTCTTGGATCAAAAATGTGTAAGAAATACTGTACTCTAAAGAAGACATTGCTCATGACAATGTTTACATCTGTATGGCAAGAGAGAATGGTTAGCATTGCCTAATCAGGCCTGTGTCCTGACAATTTAAGCTAGTAGGTTGTATCCTCATATCAGAGATGCCAAAGCTCTGACCCGAGACACGTGGTGTGGACTGCGCCACATCACAGATTATAAATGGACCAACAGCAATGATGCCGGACCTGCCGCCTCTTTCCTTGACAAGCTCAACACCTTCTATGCATGGTTTGAGGCGACCAACACCATCCCTTCTGGAAGGCTTCCCGAGGACCAGGACAACTGCACTCTGTCCCTAGCCACGGCTGACGTAAGGAGAGCTTTTAAAAGAGTGAACCCTCTGAAGTCACCAGGGCCAGATGGCATTCCAGGCCGTGTGCTCAGGGGGTGCGCAGACCAGCTAGTGGAGGTTTTCACCTCCATATTCAACCTCTCCCTGACTCTGTCTGCAGTCCCCACCTGCTTCAAACAGACTACCATTGTCCCTGTACCGAAGAAACCTTCCATCACCTGCCTGAATGACTACCGCCCTGAGCACTGACCTCCACCATCATGAAGTGCTTCAAGCGGCGGGTCAGAGCCCACATCTGCTCCAGCCTTCCTGACACCTTGGAGCCCTTTCAATACACATACCGCCCCAATAGATCTACGGACGATGCCATCGCCCTGACGACACACACCGCCCTCTCCAACCTGGAAAAAGGCAACACATACGTGAGGATGCTGTTTGTGGACTACAGCTCTGCATTCAACACTATTGCGCCTGTTAAGCTTGTTCCTAAGCTCAGGACTTAACTCCTCCCTTGGATCCTGGACTTACTGACAAGCAGACCCCAGGTGGTGAGAATGGGCAACCCTGACCCTGAGCACTGGAGGCTGACCCTGAGCACTCAGGCTGACCCTGAGCACTGGAGCCCCCCATGGCTGCGTACTCAGTCCCCTCCAGTACTCAATGTTCACACATGACTGCATGACCACACACAGCTCCAATGTCATTCTTAAGTTTGCGGACGACACAACCACCCTGGGTCTCATCTCCGACAATGATGAGACTGCTTACAGAGAGGAAGTAAAGAACCTGGCTACATGGTGCCAGGACAACAACCTCTCTCTCAACGTCAAGACTAAAGAGATGATCGTGGACTTCAGGAAGTGGCGGGGGAGGGGTGGTCATGCCCCATACACATCGGTGGAGCTGAAGTGGAGAGAGTCTCCAACTTCAAGTTCCTCTGTGTGTTCATCTAAGATGACCTCACCGGGTCCAAGCAAGCAGACTCTGCAGTGAAAACTGCCCAAAAGTGACTATACTTCCTGAGGAGACTCATGTCTGTAAAAACTCTCACCAACTTTTACAGGTCCACCATTGAGAGCATCCTCTCAGGCTGCATTACTGCCTGGTACGGCAGCTGCTCTGCTGCTGATCGCAAGGCACTTCAGAGGGTGGTAAAGTCTGTGGAGCGCATCATTGGCTGCCATCTCCCCTCCATGAAAGGCATCTACCACACATGATGCCTTTGGAAAGCACGGAACATCATCAAAGACTACAGGCACCCTGGCTATGGTCTGTTCACACTACTGCCGTCTGGTAGATGCTACCAGAGCATCAGGGCATGCGTTTCTAGACTCACAAACAGTTTTTTCCCTCAGGCCATAAGGCTCCTCAACCAGCAGTATTGATCTATGATGATACTGATCACACATGAACATTACAAATGCTCTGATGTCTTTGCATGTATATACAATGTACATTAGAATATTTTTATGTACCATTCATAGGCATATTACACTTATATTTACAATATTCAATACTCCTACCCATATTGTTCATATTCCCTATTCTGCACTCTTTAATGTATATTTTGGCTATATATATATTTTTTTTTTTGCTATATTTTTGCTTTATATATTTCTTAATTCTTACTGCGTAGATGCCATGTGCCATATCACAAGTATTTCTTGGTTCAGAATGACTGTTATTCGGTGCATTTGATAAATAAAAGACTTGGTTACAGCTGTAAAAAGCTTTTCCAACAAGGCTTGACTGAAGAATTTTTTGGTTGTCAGAAGTAGCCTATACTCTAGGTATTTTTTGGCCTAGACATCATCACTTTTATCTCTGATAAAGAAAAGTGTTTTGCGGCCTTGTTCCTTTGTTATAACCTGGCAAGCAAATGGTGCAGGTAGGAATATTTTTTTTAGCTGTGCACAGCAACCTCACCCTCCCACGCCCCAACACTTTATGCCACTGCCCAGATCGACGATTATCAGGCATTGATCTCAACATCGGCCAAATGGCCCACTCTCACCTCAATCTCTTGGAATAGTGAAGGAGAAAAAGTGTTTGAGATCAGGAAGTAAGAGATTTTCTCTGATCAATGATATGAAAAGAAGGTGGGTTCTGCTGTTTCATGCCACCATGCACAGTTGAAACAAAGCTGACACCATTGAAACAAAGCTGACACCATTGAAACCATGGTTAATTGCAAACACATTTTCTGGAGTGATGAATCACGCTTCACAATCTGCCAGTCTGACGGATGAACCTGGGTTTGGTGGATCCCAAGAAAACAAGGACAAACAAGCCCAAGAGAATTTTCTTTCTGATTGGTCTATTAATTAACTTAGAGCCTGTTGATGTCATCATAGACATTTGCACTAAATCAATAATTCTGTTATAAGTTGTGCCAGTTTAATTCACGCAAAACATAATTCTATTGTAACCATTGTCCACAAGAGGGTAGAAGAGGTGTAACTTAGTTATAGTTTTTATTGTTTTGGCCTCTGCGTAAAAAGAGGCAATTCAACCCTCCAGCTGCCACAGAAACCCCAAAATGAGACTCTCGGGGAACATAACTATCATTATAAAGAAACTAATTGGTACATAACTTGCTCTAAAATCTGAGTCCCCCTTTTCTCTTCAAAAGGTAAAGCAGAAGTTTTTACAATAAACATTCTGAAGGTAGACAATGTCAGATTGTGGAGTATGTAGCTGGGTCATGTATGGAAACTTTGATAAAAACAGATTTTTAATCTCAGTGAGTATTTAGATTTAAATAGTTGTAAGTATTTGGTTTCTAAGTGTAACATGGGGGGGGGGTGCTGCAGAGATTGGTTAATATTGCTCAGTGTGTGAAGGAACTGGGTAAAACCATTAAAAGGAGTGGGAGTCTTTGGCCCATGTCCCCCCATCCAGATAGGACTATGTAAACTCCCATTTTCCTCCTCAGTCAGATGATGTCATGGCTTGTGCATGTCTCTCTGGCATGTGTTCTGCCAGCTGCTGAGCTGAGGTTGTTGCAAAAATACACACGGCCTGATTTCCATGTTTGAGAGCTCTGTCTGCCTTTCTGTGGGTCAGTCAGAACGTTTTCACCTAGTTCTTTGACAAAGCCATTATTCTTCAATTCTTAAAGCCTCTTAATCTTTAATTATTCCTTGAGCCCTGTACTTTACGTTTTGTTTTTCCATAGAATTCAAAAGTAAAAAAACGTATTTAGTTCAAGTCAAATCTTCCGAAATATTATTTATGAAACTCCAATAAACATCTGTTAAATCTATTCTGACATACACTGGAAATATGTTCCTTGTAAAAGTTCTGCTCCAA
This sequence comes from Esox masquinongy, assembly GCA_016801175.1. NCBI lineage: Eukaryota > Metazoa > Chordata > Actinopteri > Esociformes > Esocidae > Esox > Esox masquinongy. The sequence goes on from JACXGI010007939.1 coordinate 29,920, forward strand.
ACAGTTGATAAAAACATTTGTTACCAATTTGAGCAATTACTGTACATCATTCTGCCTAAATATTGCACCGCAAATACATAGACCTTACACAAAAGATAAAAGTTTCCAGTATACGTCTTTTGAAAAAATATATTTAATAAAAAATATTTTGATATAAAATGACTACCGCTCGACCAGGGCCTCGGAAAAAAGTTAAAATAAATTGTCATTCTTGACGTTTAATTTTAACGGCCTAGAAAGAATGTTTCGCTTCTTGCTACAAGAGTAATGATGGGAAGTTCGACTCTTTCTACTAACTCGGATCTTGTCGATTCTTTCAGTAAAAAGTTCGAATCTTTCGAGTAATTTCGTTAATTTGAGGCAGTAATGCCTACCCCCCATCGAATTCTCATCATCATAATGTTGTTTCCGTGTCTTTTCTACGTAAGCAACGCTTCTTTTACTATGTTTATCATTACATTCAAAAATCAAATACTACATTAATTACTGTAGGACATGCGCCCAACTATCTGTTACAAACATGTATTTACAATGCTACTTTCTTGATCAACTTTTCTTTGAAAAAGTCAAACTAACAGTTGTTGGACGGAGAGTAGGGTACTAAGCTGGAAGCCAGTGGTTTGGGTATAAGTCCGCTTCCAGTCGTTCAAATTAACGAAACAACCGTTCAATTGAACGATAAAACTGAACGACTCGTTCAGGAGTCGTTCACGAGTCTTTTTTACTTAGGCAGCAGCTCCGAGCTTGTTTTCATCTGTTTTTTTCATGACATCAGTAATCAACTAACTATATTAATTATTATAGTCTGCGTTCAATTATCAGTTATAAACATGTCTTTATGACGTTCCTGCCTTGATCTATTTTTCTCTGCGAATGTACATAGATGTTGATAGATGTTGATCGTGACCATGTTGTAGAAATCCGCTGTCAAACGTTCGAATGAACGATACAATTGAACGAGTCACTAGAAAAAATGACTCGTGAGTCCCGAGTCACTAAAAATATTCATTCAAAACGAACGACTCATTCGCGAACTGCACATCACTATACGAGAGGTATTGCTTCCGAGTAGAAGGTTGTCCAATTCAAGATGGCTGTCCCCTCTGAACTTTACTGCTGGGAAGGCGATTGGGGTTTACCTTCTGTCAACACCGAGTGTTTAATTGTGTTGGTAAGATATCAGTTATCAATTGCAGCCTTAACAACATTTCAAGATAGCAAAGTTTGGCTGAATTCATATTATTTCACGTTCGCATGGCCAGCACATCCTTCACTGACATGGCTATCGAAGCAAATTGTCTAATATTAGCAATACATGCACTTACATTTATTTAGCGTAACTAACCGTAACGTTAATTTACATGGTAGTAGCGTAACATATATCATATGGAGCTACCCAACTAACCTAACAGTTGCATAAAATGTGTGGATACACAGTTGGATGGGCTACCAACTGTAAATATACAATTGCGTTATTGTTTATCCGAAATCTCTATTGGATAAATATTAGTCTGTTTTTAAATATGGGTAATGTACTGTTACAGCCATTACATTGGATGGGAATTATACTGCCAGTGCTTGACTTAGAATAAAATAACTGACAAATCGCACATTAGTCTATGTTCATGAAAATGTATGTGTTAATAAGGCTTGCCTAAAAAAGGAGCCAGAACGCTGTTTGCCTAAAATTAGAAAAACCGGAATGCCGTTCCGGACCAAGTTAAGCGCTGGATACTGCCTAAGCACTGGATGAGAATGTAAACTGATTGGCTCTGACCAGTCAAAGGCTTTCGATAGTAAACAGTTGATCATTCCATTTTGCTGGAAAAAACGGACCGCACTACTTGGTCATAGACACCTGCTTGTAATTTTAGTTACCTCAACAATAGATTCCAAGCTATTGTTACAGTTCGGATTGTATGAAATGGTAACTCTGTGAAAAACAGATATTTTCATGTCTATGCAGATGACACACCTGTGGTCAGATTTTAAACTACTGCAAATTTCATTTATGGATCTTAGGCTAATGCCAAATGCAAGTATAACTAGTATGTATTCTCGTATACTAGTGTGTGTATGTATTCTCAAGGTCCCTGAATCTACTATTGGGTAATCTTAAAATTTCTGAATTACTGCCCTTGATAGTTCTGTTATAGAATGTGCCGACAAATACATCAGGATTTGCTTAGGGGCAATTCCATTATTATGGATGTGACATTTTCACACAAAATCTGAAAGAAATTGCCACAATGATATTAGGCCTAGTTATCAAGGATAAATTAACAATTTAAATGTATGTATTTGTAGAACCCTAGAGAGGAAGTGTAGACATTATATTACAAAGTGTAATCGCACTATGTTAACCAAACAACAACATTTGCATTATGGGTTTGACGGAAAAGGACAGGCATTTTGGGCAGAACAGAAACATTGACAAAGTCTCTGAGTCTTACATTCTTAGGGTGAAATATGAATATCTTATTTCAAAGGACTGACGTTTAACTACAGTATCTCCAAGGCACTCCCTATAACAGGCATTACCTCTTGGTGTCTTACAGACAATCCCTGGTAGGTCCGTCTTGGTACAGTTCTCAGGATAACCATGTATTCAAACCCAACAGATTGAAAGCATGGGTTTTGATTTTGCTGAACATTCCTCCATTGTAAAACATATGAAAATGTAAATCACAATATTTCTATCTACAACTGAACTACTTATTTCTTAATGTCTCATATAAGAGCTTATATTTTGTGTTATACTGCAGTCTTGCAGTATATACAGTATATTTAGGACTCCCATCTTATTGGAAGGAACCAAATGTGAAATGTTACACGGAAAGTAACGCACTCCAGCAGCTACTGTTTGATGGTTGGAAAATGTTAATCTTGCTTGCTTTTATTTTGTGTCAGTGTGGTCTCTTAAAGTGAGTCCAGAACTGGAGGCATGTTAATGACAGACACATACTCTTGGACAAACTCTTGAATGGCAATTAGCCATTTCCTTCTGAGTTTTCCAGCACTGTGGTGTGGTGCTTTTCAGTGCAAGCAGGCAAATGTATGTCTGATGATGTCTTCCATTCACAGACCATACTCTATTTTCAGTGGCTACAGGTCTGTATATTCCACTTTTTATGTAATTGCAAAATTGAACTAGAAATCCTTCAAAATAATAAATATAAAAAAGGAAAATAGAAAACAGTTATGGTAGCTGTTACTGGTTTAGGCTTTTGTTTAGCCTGTGTTATTGCCAACCTCTGTAGGGCAGATGTAGGTAACTTTGGTCCTGCCGGGCTGAAACACTGATGTGTTTTGTTTTTACATTACATGCTCGTTAAATTGCACTGTACCTGGCATCCCAGTTCTGAATCAGCTCATAGGAGAGGATGAAAATCAGAAGTGTTTTGGCTTTCCGGAACTAGAGTAGCACACCCCTGCCACAGGGTAACCTAGTTATCACAGGTAATGTTTAAGAGATTCATGGACCACAGTCTAATCTAGTGATGCGAAGATATGCTTCTGCTATTAATAAAATGTCAATAGTACACTACCATGTTTCTCCAATAGGCAAGTGACATAGTCCTTTGGACTATGAAGCGATTTAGGAGTTCCAGCAGCGCAAGTCTCATACGAGTAAAGTGGGTTTGAGAAAACTCAAAGAATGTGTTAGAAATAGTTTTCACATATTAATGTGAAATGTCTTCCCAAAGATAATATGGTAGAACGTTACCATATGGGATATTAGAGTGGCCGTGAGAAAGTCAGCCTGGTTTTTAAATCTTCCTTCTTGCAAAGCATGTGAATATTGAAATAAAACTAAAAGCATATACAGTATTTATGCATGTATACCTAACCATACTACACTATGATTACACTATAATCGATTCTAGCTACACCTACATATTTTACAGTATTTATCTGTGTTTTGAAATTGTTTGATGTAAGTATAAAAATGGGAATTGTTTATTATTAATTTCAGTCCAGCTAGTCTTGAGTTTCTGACCAAATATACTAAATATTTAATGTACTATTACATTTGTAGCCATGATGTCAGTCATGATGTGTTTTATGCCATTTTTCCCAACCAGTGGGCTGACTGCTTACAGCAGAGAAAAACCTCAGCATTTCTCCATTCCTCCATCATAAATGTCACTGTGCGCTGGATATTCCATTATTGAAGATCTACAGGGGGTGGACAAAATAACGGAAACACTTAACAATATCTTAATTTAAAGGACCTAAAAAGGAGTAGGGCCACCATTCCCTTGAGAACAGCTCTGATTCTTTTTGGAAAGTCCTAAAACGTGTGTGCTGGGATATTGCACCATTCTTTGAGAAGAACAGCCTCCAGTTCTCAGTACAGTTTTTGTTGAGACTGGGTCCCAGAGGTGCTGGTTCAATTCTGTGGAAATTTTTGAGGAAACTATCCTGTTAAGTGTCCGTCTATCTCTATCAGTCAGCTTTGGCATGCGACCACTGTTCCTCTTTTCTGATTCTGTTTGTCCATGTTCAGCCTATGCTGTCATCATTTTTCAGACCGTTTCACTTGAGACGTTAAATGATTTTGCTTTTTTCGTGATCGATGCACCTGCAATTACGGGCAGCAACAATTTAGTCTCTTTGGAACTCAAGTTGCCACATGTTTCTTTGAAAACTAAAATATCAAAGTGCTGATCACTTCTGCAACTGTGTTTGTAATTGTGACCGGGGTCTGCGGACCATTGCCGGTCAGTGGCATACAGGTGCTGGTCATATAATTAGAATATCATCAAAAATTTTGATTTATTTCAGTAATTCCATTCAAAAAGTGAAACTTGTATAATGTATACATTCATTCCACACAGACTGATATATTTCAAGTGTTTATTCCTTTTAATTTTGATGACTATAACTGACAACTAATGAAAACCCCAAATTCAGTATCTCAGAAAATTTGAATATTGTGAAAAGGTTCAATATTGAAGACACCTGGTGCCACACTCTAATCAGCTAATTAACTCAAAACACCTGCAAAGGCCTTTAAATGGTCTCTCAGTCTAGTTGTGTAGGCTACACAATCATGGGGAAGACTGCTGACTTGACAGCTGTCCAAAAGACGACCATTGACACCTTGCACAAGGAGGGCAAGACACAAAAGGTCATTGCTAAAGAGGCTGGCTGTTCAC
>JACXGI010007940.1:0-18306 GCA_016801175.1 Esox masquinongy
CAAAACTGATAGAGACATACCCCAAGCGACTTACAGCTGTAATCGCAGCAAAAGGTGGCGCTACAAAGTATTAACTTAAGGGGGCTGAATAATTTTGCACGCCCAATTTTTCAGTTTTTTATTTGTTAAAAAAGTTTGAAATATCCAATAAATTTCGTTCCACTTCATGATTGTGTCCCACTTGTTGTTGATTCTTCACCAAAAATTACAGTTTTATATCTTTATGTTTGAAGCCTGAAATGTGGCAAAAGGTCGAAAAGTTCAAGGGGGCCGAATACTTTCGCAAGGCACTGTAGAATTGACATTTTTCGGTTCCTTCACCACGTGAACATCGGTCAGCGGTGCATGAAACCCCAATGCATTCAAAGCCTTGACCAACACATTTCAGTCAAGGTGTTAAAACTGTCTCCACAATGTCATCATAATGGGTCTGAAAAAAATAATCAGGCGGGTCGAGAAAAGAATGTCTTCTCTGCCTCGGGTGGTCCACTTCACATCCAATGCATGCTTTGTGGAGAATAGCCGCAACAACGTTTTCCAGAATCATACCCAATGTTGCTTTGATGATCTTTAAAACTTGTGCTGCAAGGCGTTTGTCCACTTTGTGATAACTCTTGTCAGCATTTGAAAGGTATGACAGATTAAGAGGTCCTAGCTGATCACCAAACTGGTCAAGCCAATGGTAGTTTCTTGTTCGGTGGAATCGAGCTGTCGGGGTCCGGGGTACCATAGAAGGCTTCAGCGTTGTCATCCAAGGCATCACACAGCCAGTCCTTAGCCTTGGGTTCTTCAAACTCCGGTTGGTTGTATTCTTGAGACATCTTTTGTAAATTCTTCCGACTGATTGATCATCACAGGCGGTCTGTCTGTTTTTATGCTGTGTTGAGGACTGTGTTAGCTTAATAAGGCAGGGCTTCAGGGTCTTACGTCAGTCGAACAGTCCGCAGTCACACTCTAACCTGCTGACATTTTCTGGAAATAGCTCCAATCTATCAGAGTCATACTGCTTCATTCCTTCGACGACTTTAAACAGTACATCTACCGTATTATGTGTGCCCTGTTTTGCGCCCAAATAAATCACTTTTCGAAAGGTGTTTTATAAACTGGCATTAAAAACCATTCGATCAGTTACACCGGCCTTAAACTCTTGGCCTTCGGGTATTTCATAAAATGCAACCTCCGGTATCTCTGGGTTGAAAATGTATCCACCGATCCGCCCGTCGTCCAACTTCCAATCCCGTGCCAACATATCCCAGTGTAGTTTATGGATTTGGGTTAAACTCTGCATCAGTTTCTTCGGTGCTGCCATGTTGATTGCGTCTCTGGTGTCCATTTGTAATCTCTTGCCGACTCGCTGAGCAGCGGTTAAGCTGTTAGCTTTCAATGGTGTTTCACCAAAAACGTTGATCACTGCACAATCCGCCATGGTTTGTAATGTGTAGGTAAGTTTACTCAGGCAAGACTGAATGACCATCACCGTGGTCTGCGTGGTTTAAATACAGAGACCACGCCAATCATCCCATAAAACATGAAAGGTTAACACCCACCGGTTGTAGGACATCTGTTGTAGCACTTATCGGAACATAAAATGCTGGGGGTTATAGCATTGCTGAACCCTGGCGCCCTTTTGTTAAACACCAAACATCTTGCCGCTGATATAACACTTATTTATTGCCTGGGAATTTAACATTCTGGAACCCTAAGACCCATTTGTTAAACATCAAACATATTGCACCTGTTATAACACTTGTCCGGGGTGTTTATCAATCGTTGTAAAACATCAAACATGGACAAATCAATGCAATCATAAATTAAAAAGTCACCGGACAGGCATACATCATTCCGGAAGTCCCGCCCTAACACATGTCATACAGGAAGTCCATACGTCACACTGGAAGTCCCACCCAGCAAACCGGATGTCCCACCCACCTGTCAAATCAATCTGGAAGCCCTGCCCACCAGGGTCATAAATCACCAAAGTGACAGAATATACCCTACATAAACTACTTATATGTTTCATATTTTGTATCTCTCCTAATAAAAAAGGCAATTCATGAATAGGATTGCAATACAAAATTTAGAGGTAAAATGGATTTTGTCCCGCTGCATATGATAATAATAATGTTGATGACATAACTATGTCATCAACATTACACTTCATTCTCATTGTTAAGTTAATTCACATTCAACCCCAAGCAGCACAATCCTTTATCTGGGGGTATCGCCCATTAAGAGTGATTTGCGCCTGCCTGGGTACTATCTGGCCAGCATTTTTGGTTCTACTTTGAGATGTGTTTAAGATGTGCTTCTACCATAATTAAAAGCCAACGGTAAATACAGTAGTCAGATTTGTATATTTTTCTGTTAGCGTGAAGAAATTTGATTTCAAAAACACTGCTTGGCTAACTAATCTCGTACAACCCCCTATTATTGGAAATTTTGAAAAACATCTTGTACGGAGTAATCATTTTATCAAGTCATCAATGATTATGATGATTATTAGTGACAAACATTTTAGCTAGCATGTCATTTGTGATCAGTTTTGAAATTTCAGGGGAAATATTAATATTTTCAGGTAGTCGGTCAGTGACTTAGCTAAAAATATGACCCCTATTATCGGCCACCATCCCCAATTTTTTGGCCATGTTACTACTATGTTGTTGAATTACATTATAATTGCTTTTTATTTGTATCACAAATAGGGGTGGGACGATATGAGTATTTCATGCCATGATTATTCTGGCCAAAATTATCCTGATTTACGATTTTATCCCGATTAACAACAATCCCAATAACAACTCTGGTTTCTAGCTCAAAACGGCTGATCAGATATTCTTATATTACATAAATATTGTTCTTGTGCATTGAAAAAGCCATTACAATAAAATAATATCAAAGGTTTTTAAAAACTAATACTTTAATAACATGTTAATCTCTAAATGTATATGGTTGCCAGCTTCATTGACAATATATTGCAGAGGATGTTTAGTGGCATTTAGAATTGCCGTTTGTACTGCATTTGCCTTCATTGCCTTCATCTATACACTGCACATATGTAACATACATTATACTTAATACAAGTACATTTTCTGCCCTCTTCTATTTGCACTTCTTGTTATATGCTAACTGCATTTCATTGTACTGTACTTGTACTTGCTCAATGACAAAGTTGAATCTAATCTAAAAAAAAACATACAATGATATATGCGCTCCACCAGTTAAATAAAACAAGTAGTCAGGAACATTTCGGTGACTGGCAAGAGATTTTTCAAGTCACTTATCGGAGGATCAAGGGTGAAAATATATTTAATTTCTTACTGGTACTGACCTGTGGGTGCATGCACTTCCGTGCGCATTTTATGTGCCTTATTAGCTAAGAATAGGCCTATTTGATGTGTCGATTCTTTATAATAATAACTTTATAATTCATTATAACAGCTCCCCATTATGTTGTGCACGTCATGTATTGTGTAGATCATGCAGATCGACAATGTAATTATGGCCCGCGCAAATGATATTCTATTTGTCTTCCCTTGTCATTTTCAGTAGGAAAGCGTTAACAATTAGCCTACAATATAAACAAAATTATAATTAGAAATCGTTATATGCATCATAATGTATATCCTATTCATATTTTCTTGAATTTGCAGTTTAACAGTTTTTTTTCTGCATGCATCTCTCGTAGCTGCATGTCTTCTAGGATAAATATCATTGGTTGGTTTGAGCTCACCATTGTTTCAACAGCTTATTTTCTGCCGTAATGTAATGGACAAGTATTTGCATATAGCCGGAAGTGGAGACGTGATCGGAATCTTTTTTTTGTAAGCTACTAAGTGTAGTGGTTAGACTAGCCTACTGTTGTAAAGGAATTGTTGGAAAACTAGTTTATTCTTTGTATCATTCTCCATCGCAATGAATAGCCTAAAACACTGTTGACTTTGTGTGTGAGGTGATAATAATATAGAAGCACCGTAACTCTTGAGGGATGTTCATTTTAATTAGCCTACTATCAGACACTCCACACACACCTTTATAGCCTACACATGTACACATATAGCGGGAAGTGGAGACGTGATGACAAGCTTTTTTTTGTAGACTACTAATTGTAGTGGTTCGACTAGTGCTGTTGTAAAGGAATTGGAAAACTAGTTTATTTTTTATATCATTACAATACAATCCCAACTCATAACGACATGTAAAAATTTAATTTAGATTTTTATTGTAATCGACAATTTTCTTCTATTTAAGCTAGCAGAGACATTCGGCTACATTGACCATACATTGTAGAGGACGTTTAGTGGCGTAGTACAGCGTAAGATGTGCGCTCCACTTGGAAAATAAAACAAGCAGCCAGGGAAACTTCAGCGACTGGCAGAAATTTTTCAAGACACTCGTGAGGCTTATCCCGATTTACGATTATCCTGATTATGGAATTTCTCCATAATCGGGATAATCTATCGTTTTTTCTATCGCGTTTAGTACTAAAACCATCTATCGTCCCATCCCTAATCACAAATGACAAATCGTAGTCTTCTCTGTAGTGTCTACTAGAAAGTTGTAGCTAACTTTCTTGCCTTCGGGTAAAGAAAAAAAAATACTTATCACATTGACATTACATGACGTCTGGTCTTTCACAAATTGCAACTTGTCTAAAAATTTCCCTACATGACATTTAAAAAAAAAAAACATTTTTAACCTCCAGACATTTCTATAAAAAATAGAGGTGGGCTAGCTGAAAGGGTATATTGATTAGCAAAAGGTACCTTTGCTTTCCAGTGCATTTACATTTTGAACTTGAAAGGATTACATTTTTTGACCATTAGAAACAGCCGATAATGGGGGTGGCAGATAGTAGGGAGACGTTAGCTACTATTTACAGAAGAGAGCTCGCTTCAGATGAGCGATTTACGTTCAAACTGTCAAACTCAACCGAACATGTTGCCAAATGAACACAATTCTATACAATTTGTAAAGAGTTTACGATACGATGGAATGTCTGACAAAAAAATAAATCATAGAGAAAATATAATGACTGATATATTGATTTATTTGGGGGGGTCTAATTAATATTAAATAGGCCTAGCGATGTCTCTGGGTCTATACAAATAGACAAACTGAAAACATTTAGAGACTATTTACCTTAATCTGCCAAAATCACACTAGCGGGGCAGGCGTTAATCTGTACCCAGGCGCTGATTACTCTTCCCTGAATGGCATCAATGGGTGAATGTCCAATATTCCCAGAATAGATCAGAGCCTAGTGTGAATTGGAATTGATTTAAAAATGAGGATGAAGAGGTGTAATGATGAAAAATATGACACCAGCATGTCGCAAATCATTTTTTTAAAATGATTCCATATTTTAATACAAAAAAAATATTGCATTATTTTTAAAGAAAGACGTAGGTTTGCTATTCTAAATTTTTGTGCCCGTCTAAGCACACTTTTCACAGTCGCTATATTATCTCAGGTCAACCCAAGTCGGGTTTCCCACAGCGCTGAATAAAATAATAACTCTGTGAACTCTACAACTGATCGTATCAAGCGCTTGAAAATGTTCCTAAGGAACAGTATGGGACATGCATGAAGCCGCAACATCCTTGCTGGCCATCAACTCAAGAAGAACAAAAGCCTTGGATACCCAGAAAATAATAAATGCGTTCGCTGTGAAACACAAAAACAGGCGCATTGTCCTTCTATGAAAAAAACAATTTGGAAAAGAACTGGCTAAATAATTGCATTATTATTCTTTAGCCTTTCAGTGTTTGTGCATTGTATTAGTTGGTTAAATGCCGAGCTCTTAATATTTCAAAGCACCTTATTTACAATGTAGCGCACTGAAATAATATATATTTTGTTTATTTTTGGCTGCATGATGATGAGACTTTTTCTGTTCAACTTAATTCCAATCAAGTACATTTACTATTTTATTTTATACATGCTATAGGCAAAATGTTGAAACAAATGCTGAGCACTCAATTTTCTTGGCAGCCAATAGGCCGTGTATATCAGAAACGCTTTATATTTTGTTCTTGTATTTAATAAATCATTTTACAAATACAAGTAAATATAGGCCTAGACTTCAAGCAATTTATTTATTTGTTGTTGTTGAAAATGTCTACTTTATGTACAGTCTGCACTCTGTATGCTGTTATGTTGTTTAATTATTCGAGTGTTGAGCAAAAACAGAGTAGCAAAAATGAAAGGCAATCATGTACGACTATCAGACATTTATTTGAAAAAATGTATTGGCCAATTTGACCTAAAGCCTAAATAAACTCCACATGATATATTGCATAATTGCTGAGATATAAAACATTAATTCACAATTCTCGTGATGGAGTAGATTATATAGGAATAGATAATATAGGGGTCAGTTCCAATTCGGGCTCTTTAAACCATTTAAGCCATTTAACCGCATTTTCTGTCAATGGTGCTGATTTGTCTATGAGTCCTTGAGTATTAGGCCTAGATGTTTGAGATCATGAAATCTCATTTCATTTTCTCCTACAGAAGTAGCAACAGTCATGGCATTGAGTTTAGAAAGCTGGGCAGATTGCGTCAGCACTCATTAAAGCCATTCATGTCAGCACCTCCATGCATGAAGATAGCACCCCCTTAGCACCTCCTGTGAACATCATCAAAATAAAAACAACATACTGGATTTATTCTGAAGAATTTACATGTGGTGTATTTTAATTTGTTTTAGAGGTTAATAAACTAATGAAAATGCTATAGTGTGTGTTCTTTTAAGTTATTGTTTTTTTGTATTCCTATCATAAGACCTGAAATACAAACACTTAATTGTATTCCTCAAATTAATTTGATATTTAAAATGAACAAATCCTGTAATTCTTTATTTTTTAGACTATTGAATGCTAAGGGAACCTAAGCCACACGGATACTGGGGGTCTGACCGGCCTGGCGGTTCTAGAATAGTGTAAATCCTGTATTCAGTTATATGTCAAAATATTTTTTTGTAAAATATAGTTCAGGTGTTGAAGCAGAAAATACAGTATCATATTTTTGGTAATATAGTCTGCCCAAGGTAACAGAGAAAAGTCAGTCATAATAAGGACATAATCATTTTGTTTCTCCATCAACTGAACTCTCATTCTCAAGCTTTATTCAGCGTTGTAGAACGAAAAAAACAGGAAATGAAATTGAAAGATAGTCTGACCAATTAGGAGAGTATACAGCATAGCCTACTGCCGGTTTTAAAGTCAATTCGCAAATTGCCATAAGATGTGTTCTTCTAACATACTCTACTTCCAAACCACGATCTAAGCAAATAGCTGTGCTTTGTATTATATTATTTCTTGAGACAATTAATGTGTTTAAACAAATAGTATTTATTTCTGTGTAAGCTATTACATTGTAAACATTGTGTGCAACTATTTTCAGAAAAAGATTTTTGAGAAATAATAGCATTTTCAGCATTTTAACTCCTCCATGCTTTGGAATAGTGCAATCACAGCTTGACACAATCTACCGCATGCAGAAGCAATCTTCACCACATGTCCTCTAAATTACAATCTTAGTGTCATTGTTGCTGCATATAAAACTCTTCACCTTAAACCAATTAAAACTTTTGCTATAACCTATTATATCACTGATTGTTTGTATTCTCACTTACAACTATTGCATCCAACATGTTCAGCAAAGACCACAACTACAGTAAATATACAGTGAACCACAAAAGTATTTGGACAGCAACAATGTTTTTTTGTTTGTTTGTTTTTCAGCACTTTGGATGAGAAATTAGACAATGACTATGTTGTTAATGTGAATACTGCCAGCTTTAATCTGAAGGTATTAATACCTTCAATAGTGGATTAAATACCATCAATAGTGGATTAAGTACTTAGAAATTACAACATGTTTCGTTACCACATTTTAGGGTGCCAAAAGATTTGGACAGTTGGCTTCAGCTGTTTCTTGTTAGGCAGGTTTGTTTGTTTGCGTCCTTACTGCATGCACAAGAGAAGTGCCAAAGCCTAGTCTTGATTTCAGGCCTTTAATTTGCATTTAGAGTCAGTAACTGGTCTCTGAAAACATGAATCAATTTGTGCCACAGAAATGTAATTTGTATTAAAATGGTGATTTTTTCAAAATATTGTGTCAGGTTTACAACTCAATGAAAGTTATAAAGCTTTAACATGGTCAATAATGCACTGATTGTCTGTGTATTAGTTTTGCAAACTATAATTTTAAGTTTGAGAAACTTTTATGCATTGAAAGTTTTAGATTTTCCATTTGGAGTTTGCACTTTGCATTGGAAGTGTTGCTGGTGGTTGCCTACATGAGGGCAAAAAAGGTGCAATGCAATCTGGCCATTATGAGGCAGATAAATGTGAAATCGATCAGAGACAAAACCAAAACTTTAGGTGTGCTAAATCAAATGTTTGGTACATTAAGAAGAAAGAAAGCACTGGTGATCTTAGCTAGGGCAAAATACCCGGTAAACCAGGAATGACATCTACAGTGGATGACCAAATAATTCTCACAATAATGAAGAAAAAACAATCACTGTCCTACAGATCAAGAAAATGCCAGGAGGCAAGTGTGGATGTGTCACACACTTCTATCTCCAGAAGATATCACCGGTCAAACTACAGAGGCTGGACTGCTTTAAAAAAAAACAGTTATCCTCTAAAACAAGATGGCCTAAAGGAGCCTATTAAATAAAATAAAGAAGGTGTTATGTTTTGGGCATGTATCAACACTCACTCATTGTAGTGCTTTGGTGTCATTGTCTTTGATCACTACATTAGTTGGGAATTGAACGTGTGTCTTTACCACGTAGAGGTGGCAATACTGATAATCTCCTTTTAAGACGAGAGTCGTTCTGGATACATTTCCTCCTCCATATACTTTTTCCAAGAGGTTTAAATGAGGAATTGTTTTTTGTAAACGTTTTTTGGTGGTGTTTTCTATTGAGGTATTTTCTGATATCCTTGTTGTGCCATTGTATATTTAACAAAAACATTTTTTTATTGTACTTTAATACACTTTGATTGTAAAATATTTCTTCATACTGGAGCAGACTTAGAAACAAATTATTAAAATAAATTATTTTAACATATATGTCATGTCCTCTTTTTGTTTGCTGTCCCTGTCTTTCCTCTGTTTTCTTCCCAGGTGTGGTGTGTTGCTGCAGACGATGTGGGCATGGCCATCAACCCCCACCAGCCAATCCTGAGCGGCTCACTGCCCTATAAAGTATTTCAGAGAACGAGAAAGAAAAAGAAAGAAATCGTTTGTATTAGAGTTAGGTTAGTTTTTGTGTGAGTGAAAGTGTATTGGTGTCTGGTGTTATGTGTAAACCTCCTCCTAGATCTCTGTGGAGTAGGGCTAGGAAGACACCCTGGGGTTTACATATATCCGTAGGTATAACCGACTGTTATATAGACTAGGTTAGAAGCCAGCGGCTGTCGCCCAGAATTTTATGTAGCAGTGACGTCAGTTGTGTGTTAGGGTAGAGTTTGTGGTAGGCAGGGTTAAAGGTGTAGGGAAGTTCAGGTTCTTTTTGTATTGTTTCTTTGATTTGACAGACCGCTGGTATTGCCCTACTCCTAACCCTTTTCCCTGCTGCCCTCTCCCTTGTGTCTGTGTTATATTATATGATTATTAAATCCCCAACACCTTGAGTAACCTCAGTTTGGTTGTCTGACCTCCTTCCTCGCACCAACGACTCCATGCCTTTTTCCCACTTGGCGGGGCGTTTACGAGCGGTGGGGTGTTATGTTCCCTCCCCCTGGAGGTGTTTGTAACAACATATTTCATAGAATCAATAACATTTCATTCATAAAGAAATAATGTCATTATCAGTGTTGTTTTGATTCAAAGTTACATCACTGTGGTTTGTTTTGGATACATTCCATGATGGATCTTATCATTTAAGATCTACCATACCTGTGGACTTTGTGTGCATAACCAATTAGTATTTCATTCTGATTGGTTGTATCCAGTTTCACTTAGTCTATTTATGTAGGTGTGTTTTGCCGGGCATGTATTATCTGACGAAGATCAGTTTGTGATCGAAACGTTGTCAGTTTGTGAATTTTATCTTATTAAATTTCTTTGTTGGAGCATTGCTAGAGTTACACCAACATTTTTTTTGTCCTGCACCTGACAAGTTGGATGTGCATGTTTACACCTTTCCAAATCATTGTCATGAGTTTACATTTTTCTATTTATCAGCAGACTAACACAATGTGGAATAAATACATAAGGACGGGTCGTGTCAACTTTGTCAGAAATAACTTATGATTTGAGCTTTCATAGCATGTTTTACTAGTAGTTTGGGAGAGTTTAAACTACTCTAATTTATCAAGACAAGATCTCATAAAGACCTTCTGATCCTGAAAACGTCTGTTCAGACCTTGGATTGACTTTGAAGAAAGGTGCTTATGTTTAAGGCATTCAGTGCCTAAAAATATCCAGAAAAGCTTTCTCCTGAAAACCCTAAAGGCTTAATTGATATAACCATTGTAGTGTTTAATTGATATAATGGGTAACTGCTTATGAATGTTATTTGAGAGAGTAAACCGATATTTTCTTTTGAGAAATGTAACAGAACTTGTGATGCAAATTATTAAAAGGAAAGTGAATGACACGTCCAAAACTTTTGTTAATGCTGAACGTTTGAAAAGAATGGAATAAATATTGAATCATGTGCATAACTGTGCTATGGCTCAGAAATGGGGAGAGTTGATATTGCACGATGTAGACGGCCAACTAGAAATATCATTACCTAAAGTTTCACATTTTTTCTTTAACACAGCAATGACATGTAATGTCTATCGTTTATTTTGTTTGTATGCTTATATAATCGATGTGTGTGTTTTAAAAATACAGAATCATATGTCTGTAAATGTAATCAATGTATTCAATGTTATGAATTATTATATAACCAAGAAAGTTTAATTTAAACTCTTGATTGACCTCATGAATCTTGTGAAATAAAGATGTAAAAAATATGTTTGGAATCACCTGATTTTTATTTCTATAAGTGTCTGATACATACTTTGTAATATTCATAATTATTGAAATTAGGAGGATGGAGCAGCTAATGAAAAACATATTTTAATCCTTCTCATCTGGGATCATTTGGAGGAAAGGCTAAACTTAAGTGAGCTGTTGCACAAGAAACAAGAAGTACTATGTGACGCACAACTAACTGATTGGATGTCCGGCCAGGATGCTTATACTCTCCATAAGCCAGAGAAAAAAACCTTCCCGCTAAATAGGGTGTTTACCACCCACCGACTATCACAGTTCCAGGCTGACTTGTGTGATATGCAAGCTTTTGCTGATAACAATGATGGAAATCGATACATGTTAACAGTAATGGACATTTTCTCAAAAGTAGCTTTTGTCAGAGTGTTAAAATATAAGAGCGGGGTGGAAGTGACTAGGACTTTTTCAACTATTTTGAAAGTGGAATTCCCAAGAAAGTCCAAACAGACTCTGGAAAGGAGTTCTTTAATTGTACATTTAAAAAACTAATGAATGAACACAATATCATACATTTTGCAACGGGTTCAGATTTGGAACGTTATAACAGAACTTTGAAGGAAAGGATGTGGAGATATTTTGAAAGATGGGAGTAATACTGCTGCGGATGCCAAGGTAGCTCTCATTAATTATCCTTTGGCCCCCGTCTTCTCCTAAGTGGATGTGATATTAGGTGATTGACTCAGAGCAGCTCCACCTACCCCTACAGAGCCATTTTGGGGTGTTTACTGAATTACTCTATAGATACACTAAATAAGCAATTTGCCGCGGGGTTGTTTAACAAAGATACAGGATGTGCTATGGATTCCATTGACCCCGCGTCCGTTCCACCGGGAGCAAACAGAGGATTAATTGCGCGTTCGGGTACTCTAGAAACTCCCTACATTTTAAACTTTTGGGTCCAACACATCATGAAATTTTCTTTTAAGGGTGTTTACTCCTAAATGCAGTTGATTTAAGAGTCAAATTAACAAGAGCAAAACATGAATTTTGCCTGATGGCTGCAGCTGACAGGGATTTTAGTCTAAAACTGCTGAGTGCATCGCATTTTGTGAAAAAAGTCTCTGTATTTCCGGCCGTTCATTTAGGACATTCCCAGGCCTTAATGAAAGGAAATGCCCTGTATCCGCTTCAAAGAATAACGATGAAAACATTTTGCATCCCCAGAGGATCTAGAATTTGCAGTCAAGACAATTTGTTTTTGGGTGCAATCCCCCGCTACATTGTTATCGGATTGGTTGATCATGCGGCTAGCACCGACTGTCTGGATAAAAACCCTTTTAATTTCTGTAATTTCAATGCAGAGTATGTAGCCCTCTGTCAGGACGGACATCAAATTCCAGCTAATGCCTTCCAACCAAATTTCAACAACAGTATATGCGTTAGAGAATTTTATAATCTATACCTGGCTACGGAAAGACATTTAAAAGATACTGTATGGCCTTGCATATTGAGAGAAAGGATTACGCATCGGGATACACCCTGTACGCTTTCAACCTAGCTCCAGATGAAAACACCACAGGAAGTCTTTCAGTGGTCTGCACCGGTAGCCTATGATTAGAAATGAGGTTCAGAGAACCGTTAGACCGTACAGCTAGTATGATAGTATATGCGTGTTCCGATTCCATCCTGGAAGTAAACTCTTAAAGACAAGTCATGGTGATTTACTATTAATCAAAAACAAACATGACTACCCAAGAGATTTTTATGCAGTGAATGTTTGGAACCCAGTTCTGTGGAGTATGGGCGTGTGATGAATTACCTACAGATATTGTACGGATCGCCCGGCAATGTTCATTGTCAATACACATCCGAGGCACCTACCGGGAGAACACTGGCTGGCTGTAAATTTAGAAGATGGAAAAATCACAACTTTTTTCGATTCCTATGAATTTTCCCCTGGATTTTCACATTTTCCCAAATCTATAAAACGATTCTTAATAAAAAATGGAGTCGTGATATCATACCAATAAACAAGAACAGGATGAATTTTCTACAACCTGTGGTCATCACTGTATTTTCTATCTATGTCAAAGAGCCAGGGGGCTTTCGTATGAAGATGTTATCTCTCAATATAGTGATGATTTAAGAAGTAATCATGTCATGGTAGTTTTGTTAGAAAATATCAAAAGTGTTTAAATGCATGCCCTTTAAAACCTTATACTCAATGTGCATGTTTAAGACAAATGTTTAAAGAATGCCATAAATGCTACATTTTGTAAAATGTATTTTTATTGAAATAAAATATAATTACATATTAATTGTTGAGTGTACATTTATTCAGATATTTAGTAAAACTTTAGCCAATATTCTGTACTGCCCAGTTCAAATGAGTGTTGGGCATCTTTAAAAGCAGTCTATTGTTTGGAGGGAGTAAGTTTGGAAAAAGGGGCCCTGATACAACAGGCTCTGTATCCTCTGGCTTATTATTTTCTGGCAGGGAGAGGGTCAAATGTCCTGTGTCATTTTCATCTTGTTTCAACAGAGACAAGTACCTTTGTAAGAGTTGTGAGTATTTCTTTGCCTTGTCATAAGGGTAAATTCCTTTCATGTTCAATACATCCTTCATACTCGAGTCCAGGTCCCTTTCGGCCGTCTGCCGAATATTTTCTGGGCCTTGTTGTTTAAGTTTATCCAACTGATGTTGAGGCACTAAGTACATATTATTAGACATAATCAAATCAGCCCCCACTTCTGGATGTTATGAGGCTACTTATGATTGGGATTGCCACACTTAATAAAGGTAATATGAATCCATCCGTTTGCTGTATGGCTTGCCTTTTCTTTTTAATACTGATCTTTTTGTCTGCAAATAGCTTGCTGGCAGCCTTTTGTCTCTTTAATTTTTTAAATTGTTCTTGACTGAGTGGGATACGCCCCTTGAGAAGATTCAGAGCAATCTCAGTGTTAAAGTAAGATCAGAAGAACAGTGTCCCAAGACAGACTTGCATTCTTTAGGGTTGGCTACGACTAAGGCTCTCAAGAAGGGCAAATGTCTTTTTAAACGTACAGACTTTTTTTACCATTTCTTTGTGACGTAAACTGTTGGCCACTCCCACAGAAACAAGCCAGCTCTGAGTCTTAAATGTTCTGGTGTAGAAGCTTTAAGGTCCACCAATAAATAGGAAAATGGCTCTTTAGTGGCATCCTCGTAACTTTCCATGAAATAGGATTTCCGCCTGGGATACATCTGCTGTGCTAGAATGTTTATCTGGAGTTTGTCTCTAGGGTTTTTGAACAAAACCATGTAATTGGAGTTCAAGCTAATGGTATGACTATTTTTACCTTGGTGAAATAAATTTTGTACCAGATAAAACACAGATAAGTTTCTATGATGAGTATATTGAGTAGAAGCTCTAGCAATTTCAGGATTTTCACTACCTGCAAACAACATATCATCCAAAACTAGAAGGTTATTTCTGTTAGGAGGAAAGAATTGATCATCATTCAATGATTCAGGGATTCCTTCAACAAATTTTATTTTTATTTTCTTCAACATTTCATCATACATTTGTTGATAGCAGGAATAACACCAAACTATATTTTCATATTTTTGAGGTAATACATGTTCAGAATTTTCCAAAACATTTTTTTTACAAAACAAGTTTTTCCACTGCTGAAGTGTCCAGCGATTAGAGCAGAAAATGGACATTGCAAACGTGGTTCAAAAACGTCTACAGAATTCATCTTGTCTAATCAAAAGCCAAATGGCAATGTGGTACCGTCTGCTGGCAGTACTCCTGTTATACATCACCCGGAATGTTTTTGTGAGTGGGACATTTTTTAAATTGAAACCTATTTTATCTCTCACAATTATTTTGTAAGACGTAGATATTTCCTCACTAGTTCTGTTTTTTATGAACCCATCAACCAATCATGTGATCGATTCTAGGTTTACCTTAGGGGCGTTTTCATAGTTTTGTGTGATGCCTTTGGCCTTCAAGACTACGTGGTTGTTTTTAGTCCTAAACCCATAACTCTTGGGACCGCAGGATGCCCATTCTGTGATATGATCACCATCTTCAAGCTCATTTGTTAAACCACCCAAATAATTGCTCAGAGGGGGTTTCCATTCACCTGCCTTGCTAACATAGACCACAGAGTCTGTGTCATGGTATAGCACACACCTCTGCAGCTTGTCCATCAGATTGTATAATTCAAGACATCCGTAGGCTGTCGTAAAGGCAGCAATCAATACATTCACATTGCCGGGGGACCTAAAGTAATTATTTTTATGCCTCCACTGTACCAGAGCAACATCTTGATTCAAAAATGAAAAATAAGAAATTTCAAATTGATTTGAAAAAATTACCTCTGAATTGTTTGTATTTATTTAGGATCCAGATCCTAATCTCACACCAATGGGCCCATTTGCATCCTGAAAGGAACGGGCATACACGGTGGGGGTCAAGGTAGCCCCATCTGCTCAGACAAGCCAAGTGTGAGGATGGACAATTCAACAAAGTAGAAGTATGACTTCCGTTGGATTAACTGCACTGATGTTTGGTCTTTTAATATGTGTCCCATAAGGGGATAAACTCTCCAATAGGTTTCAATGCTGTACATGTTATGTATCATTTGTTACAGGTAAATGTTTACCAGATGAAGAATCCTGCAAGACCAAGTGTCTAGCTTTGGATGGTGCTAATTGAATATATGTAAGTGCGTGAATGCTAGTTTCATTGTTTTCATTGTTTTAGCCAAGGTGAGGTGATCCTATTATAGATGCAATGGGGGAGTTTGGAATTGGTCTGTCCGGTGGGGATAAATAGGAACGCCTGACTTAGTTCTTGGAATCTATCTTTAATAGAAGCTCCTAGCATACCTTCTTGCTATAGTGTCTGAAATAATTATGGTATAATTAGTAGGCCGTTAGGCTAGTTGGGAGGACGTTGGATCGTGTTGGTATGTAACTATGTTTTGTATTGTAACTTTATTACTTGATAAATTGTATTACTTTGGAATATAGATTACTTCGGCATTCCTCGCTCATCTCCATACTCAAGCTCGTAGGGCTACTGGTAATTACACACACATAAGTAAGTCTAAGCAACCAGACTTGGTGTCCCAGAGTCCTGGAATTCTCGAAGCAGTTTGGTTAGGCCCTGGAACACATGACATTCTAGTCATCCCTGAGTTGTGGGCATATTAACGTTCTGTTAGCCCAAGGAACACACGCCATTTTACTGTATGGTTCGTGTTAAACGACCTACACCTTATGGGCGCTTATGATAACTGATATAGGCACATACACACGTAAATTGAAGTGACCAGACTGATCATCCCTGAGTTCCGGGTTGCTACAACATCCCTTGTTTTCTGGACTTGACTGATGAGGAGCATTGAGGATAACGTAGACCGTGAAACATATGATCTTTTAAATGTTGGCTTGTGATGAAAGATAAGCTACCTTTTCTAAGAACCTCCAGCATATCATGGTCATTTATGATTGCTTATGTTTACAAACAATATGGAGTCAGATTATTAGATATTCAATTATCACGTAGGTCATAGATTCTCTCTACACTAAACTTCCTACCGGTCCACTCAAAATGGACAGAATCTAACAGTAGCATTCGAAAGGGTTAACCATTTATCCCCCTTACTACACCTCTCAAGAAAACCTTGATATACTCTTTAAAAAGAGTATCTGATTTTCTGTACAAAATTCCACACCTCATAGAATCTAGCTATAGCGTACCCCTTAGCTAGAGCCATATTTAATTCTTCCGTGACCCATATGCCTGCCAGAGCTCTCTCTTCATCTGAATGATCACTGGGATGTTGCTGATTATTGTTGTCGCTGCATGTTCGACAAAGGGGGAAAAAAAGCTTCCCATTAGGGCCCCTTGATGGTAACACTAGAAGAAACAAGCCCCTCGGAGGATAAACTGTTGCCTTAATCACACCGAAATAATTTTGGGGCAAAGTCATGATGAATGATTTCAGGGAGGCCCAAAGGCCCAACCACCAAATAAGGCCTCTCTGGGCTCCATGGGTTCTGGCAAAATTGTCCAGAAAAGGTAACTGGAGGATCTGACCTTTTCAATTGAGCCCACACATGCTCCCACAACACCACTACTTACAGACCATAATCACTCTGTAAGGATTTCAGTTTGTCTTAGAACTCTATATGCATGTCTCCAAAGCTCTTTCGGGTTAAAGCACACATTTCGTGTGGCATTAAGCAAGATGTACAACCGTGAAAGAAACATCCGTTGTACTGAAAACCCTCAGTCATAAAATGAGTACGATAGGTTTTCATGCAGACTGATGCGATTGTAATACAACTCAACGGATCAACACCTGCATCATTGATTACTTCCTCTCTGAACTTGAGACATCCTTCACACAAAATAGACACATCATTGTCACAATACATTTCCATCTCTTCATGAATGTCAAAGGTCTGATGACGGACTGTCTCACACCATACCATAAAACTTTCACGGTCATAGATTGACAATTTGATCAGCCCCATACATTTCAGGCCCGGGATAAGGACCAATTGATACGGAAACCATCCTTTAACGGATGTTTCAAAACCGAGAGCCGCTGGCATTTCAGACAGCTTATGTTTCTTACCCATGAAACTATCAATGTATTGCTGATCAAAAGTTTGATAAACAAAACACAACACCTTACTTCCTTGGATTATAGGAGTTGGAGTCATGCCCTGTGTGACCAAGGGATTCAGAAGAAGGTAGGAATCATAAGCTCTTGAGTTGTGAGCAATAAATGTATACCCCCTATAACTTTGTTTTTCGAAAGTGCTTTAACCCTCTAAGGCAGGGGTGGGCAATATTTTTCACTGGGGGGCCACACTGAAAATGCCAGAGTGCATTGTGGGCCAGATTACTTTTTTAACCAACATGCCTAAAAAATACACAACATAGCTAACTCTGTTAACTTGCATATTATATTTATGCATATTTATTTTCCATGCAACACCGTTTTCATAATCAAACTTAATTTACTTTAACAATGTTTTTTTATTTTCTGTTAACAACTGTTATTATGGCAGGCAAAGACCTAAAAAATCCCTTTTTAGGGTTATTACTCAACAGAAATGTTGCAACACATATTTGCCTTAAAACTTAACTTTCAACTCAACAGAGTAAGTTTATTACATAAGGTATAGTGTATAACAGCTATATAGGTATAATAGTTATTAGGGCAGCCATAAGTCTATGAAATCACTTATGAAGATTTTTACTCAAAGCAAATGTTGGTATAATTGCCGTCGTCTAACTTCATACAGTATATTTTTTGTACTACGTGCTTTTG
>JACXGI010007940.1:24525-35514 GCA_016801175.1 Esox masquinongy
GGGGGGGGGGGTCAATTCCTTTTAATGTAATGTGTGAAAAATCTAGAATTTAAATAGGCCCAACGTTTTACGTTCACTCTCTGCCTAAATAAATTATGAATTTGATAGAGCATTTGAGAAATATTTATCCAATCTTCAAGAAACAAATTAAATATTGGTACAAAAAAGTTGGCTTGTTTTGAAATATCATTATACAACATCTGCCTTTGAACTGTTAAAAGACAAACAACCTAGTACTCTTATTTTTATTTTCTGTCCTAGTCCTTCGGACGCAACTCTAATCACTCACTTTGCCGTTAGAATCAACATGTACAGCAAAAGTTCTTTCATCCAAAGCTAAATACTTATACAATTCTGAATATTGCGTGTCTTCAGTAGGATATATGCACAATTTTATGGTGTTATCACTAATTTTGATCTCCTGCTCTAAATATCCCAGCAGTTTTTCAATGATTTAAGGTATAGGCATATCTCTGAACCCTGGTAATACTGGGCAGAATGTATCGTTTGCTCTAGCTGAAATACTTTAAATCTGTTCAAATACGCTACTGTCTTAAGAAAACAGGCTACCAAGATTCAAACGCTCATCCAACCCCTTGGGTGGGGCTAGAATCTTAATTGCTTATGAGTCTCAACCTATGGAAATGTTTCAAGAATCCCCTTCCCAAGAGAAAAGGGGGAGCTCTTTTATGATCACCTCCCTCTCAAAATTCTAGTCACTAGAATCGGTTAAAACACTTTTTTATTACTCAAAATATACTTCCTAAGAATAACCTCTTTGAAAAGGCAGATTCACTTCAGATGTAGCCTAAGAGGAATCAACCCAAAAACAGACACACATTGTTTCCTGATCAAACCCTCCCCTTCTCCATGAGACCCAAAAATCATACCTCTTGACCAGCCCCTCCCTTCCCTTGATCTACCCATCACCCTAACCCCATTTGACCAACCCCACTCCCTACCCCGAGAGCTCCCAAAACCAGACCCAACCAGACCAAAGAAACTGTTCCTGAACCTGCTGGTGCCTGCCTGATGGAAGGAGGGCAAACAGTTGGTGGCATGGGTGTGAAGGGTCCCTGATGATCCCACGTGCCCTGTGCTGGCACCGCTTCCGATGGAGGTTTGCAATGGCAGGAAGCAGGGCACCAGTGATGTGCTGGCAGGTTTTCACCACCCATTGCAGGTCCTTCCAGTCGGCTATAGAGCAGCTGCTAAACCACACTGTGGTGCAGTTTGTCAGAATGCTCTCAATTGTGCAACGGTAGAAGTTCACAAGGATCTTGGTGAACAGGCGGGCTTTCTTCAGCCTCCTTAAAAAGTACAGGCGCTGCTGCGCCTTTGTGATCAGAACTGAGGTGTTGAGGGTCCAGGAGAGATCCTCGGAGATGTGGACACCCAGGAATTTGAAGCTGAAGACACGCTCCACCTCAGTACCATCGATGAGGACTGTGGCGAGGGGAGTGGCTGCAGCCTTTAGACTTCCTGTAATCCACAATGAGCTCCTTGGTATTCTTTGCGTTGAGGGCCAGGTTGTTGTCAGCGCACCATCTGCCAGGCGCTTGACCTCTTCCCTGTAGGCTGACTCGTCATTGTCACTAATCAGGCCTACCACCGTGGTGTCGTCTGTGAACTTGACGATGGTGTTGAAACTGTGTACAGGAACGCAGTCATGGGTGAAGAGGGAGTATAGGGGAGGGCTCAGCACATAGCCTTGTGGAACACCAGTGTTCAGGATCAGGGTGGAGGAGGTAAGGTTGTCTAACCTTGGTTTGGAAGTCCAAAGTCCAATTGCAGAGAGAGGGGCTGATCCCCAGGTCATGGAGTTTGTTGACCAGCCTAGAGGGGATGACCGTGTTGAATGCTGAGCTGAAGATGAACCTGCCATATACAAGCAGCAGAGTGGCAGCTGAAATCATCAGGTATCGTCTTGATCTGCAACACAACCAGGAGGACAGCAACGAGGCTTTCAAGCCTGGTACTCCGCAGGTGTGGGCCAAGACCTCATAGCTCCTAAGTTTCAAACAGGATAGGAGACAGGGAAAATTTTGAAAAATGCATTCCTTAGATCTATAAGGATTTATAGTGGAGAAGGAGAACTGACCCTACTCCTCCGGCCCAATAATATAGCAGCATCAGACCTTGGGGCTGAGACAGGCGGGTACAGTGACACTGTGGCCCTATCCGGGGAAGGTCCCGGACAGGGCCCAACAGGCAGGAAAATCACATGCTGTTCCAACTTGCGTGAATTTCTTCACAGCAACTCATAATGTGACTCAGTAGTGTGTATGGCCCCCACGTGCCTGTATGCACCCCCGACAACGTCTGGGCATGCTTCTGATGAGACGGCAGATGGGGGGTCTCCTCCCAGACCTGGATGAGGGCATCAGTGAGCTCCTGGACAGTCTGTGGCGCTACTTGGTGGCGTTGGATGTACCGATACATAATGTCCTTGAGGTTCTCAGTTGGATTCAAGTCAGAGGAACGTGAGGGCCAGTCAACGGCATCAATGCCTTCGTCATCCAGGAACTGCCTACATACTCTAGCCACACAAGGCCAGGCATTGTCCTGCATTAGGAGGAACCCAGGGCCCACTGCACCAGCGTAAGTTCTGACCATTACATCCTGATACCTAACAGCAGTCGGAGTACCGTTGACTAGCATGTGGACGTCTGTGCGACCATCCAAGGACATGCCTCCCCAGACCATCCACTGCCAAACCGATCATGCTGGATGATGTTGCTGGCAGCATAACGTTCACCGCAGCGTCTCCAGACTCTTTCATGTCTGTCACGTGCTCAGTGTGAACCTGCTCTCATCTGTGAAGATAACGGGTGCCAATGGCAGACCTGCCAATTCTGGTGTTCTCTTGCAAATGCCAACTGAGTAGCACGGTGCTGGGCTGTGAGCACAGGTCCCACTAGAGGACATTGGACCCTCCTGCCACCCTCAATTAGGTCAATTGGCAACAGGTCAGTAACATGATTGGGTATTAACCCTCTTCGGTCTGAATCCGCAGATCCGCATACATTTGCATTATGTTAAAAAAAACTAATCGCTAGAAACATGTTTTTTTTTTAGATAATATCAAGGCAATGTCATGGAAAAATGTGTCTTCTTGCCAAAAAAGATGCAACAACTCAACAAGATGCAATAACTCAGGAGTTTGTGGATTCAAATTAGACTTTTAATGAGCAATCATAAAAGCTGAGTTGACCTGCAGGAACAACTGTCTTGCCAACTCCGGACACACATTTATACAGTGTGATCTTGCATAACCTTTCTGGCCGTGGGCGGATCTTTCTCACCATCCGCCACCATTGTTTCGCAACTTTCCAAGATCCGTTCCTTGAACTGCTGTCGCTATTGGCAACATACAATAAGAATGACTTTGTATAATCCGGTGTTCCCAGCGCAGATGCAGACTGCATATCCTGTTTTATTGTTTCAAAAGCTGTCAAAGCATCGCTGTTCCAATTTAACTTGGCACTTAACTGCTGGTGTCCAGCATTTTTCATCAGTTCCCGTAAGGGTGCCACCTTAACTGCATAGTCCTCTCTCCAGTCTGAGCTGAACCCTGTCATCCCCAGAAAGGTCATCATCTGCCCTACCGTCTGAGGCAGCGGGGCCTTGCTCACCCCTTCTAGTTGAGCCGGGCTTATGGTTTTTGACTGATGGGCCACAGCCCTTCCCAGATATTTAACTTCTGTTTGGCAATATTGCAGCTTTTTCTTGGACACCTTGTGTCCTCCCTCAGCCAATTTCTGCAATACTTTTATGGAGTCTGCATGGCATAGCTCCAACGTAGGAGCACATATCAACAAGTCGTCTACATACTGGATTAATGTTCCCTCTAAGACAAGTTCCTCCAGATCTGCCTTCAACACTTGGTTGAAAATGTGCGGGGAATGTTTGAAACCCTGGGGTAAGCGCGTATATCTATATTGCTTCCCACCATAAGTTAAAGCAAACAGGTGTCTACACTCTCCTGCTATGGGGACACTGAAAAAGGCGCCAAACAAATCTATCACTGTAAAGTACTTGGCGTCGATTGGGATGTTTGTCAGCAGCGTGTGTGGGTTTGGAACCTACACCTGACAATCCTGCACAATCTCATTTATTGGTCGTAAATCGTGGACCAGCCTCCACTTCTTCTTATCTGCTTTCAGGACGGGGAACAGTGGGATATTAAAGTCACTAACTGTCTCTTCCAACACATCGGCTTCCGCCAGGCCTTCAATGGTTAGCTTAATGCCTGCTTCTGGCTTAATATAATTCTGTTTTTTCCACACAGGCTTAGACCCTGGCTTCACCTGGATATACACTGGATTTGCTGATTTAACCAATCCAACATCTGTGTCATGTTGTGACCATACCTGGTCTGAAATCACCTGTTCCATTTCTTTCCTTAACATTTCTTGTCTATCAGTAGCTTCCCCTACTTGTACTTGCTGGCCTGTAGTAATCTCCACTTCCTGCGGTTCAATAATTTCTGCAAAACAGAGAACCTTGATTAAATCTTTTTCAGGAGAGCAAAGGATGAGAGGGTTATCTGTTTTTTTCCACTGTACCTTCTTTGCTCGTTTCATCATTGGACCCAGATCTTTAGCTTTGAAACCTTTATTTACCAATAGAGTGACGTGCGGGTCTGACCCAGGCACATCAAACCCTTTAGCTATCAATTCCGATCCCTGTGTATCACATACAGTGGACATAAAAAGTCTACACAACCCTGTGAAAATGACAGGTTTTTTGAGACAAAGATAAATCATGTCAGAACTTTTTCCACTCTTAATGTGACCTATAATGTGAACAATTCAATTAAAAAACAAACTGAAATCTTCGAGGGGGAAAAATGAAAAATAAAAACCTTACAATAACCTGGTTGCATAAGTGTGCACACCCTCATAAAACTGGAGATGTGGCTGTGTTCAGCATTAACCAATCACATTCAAACTCATGTTAAATAGAAGTCATTACACACCTGCCATCATTTAAAGTGACTCTGATTAATCACAAATAAAGTTCAGCTGTTCTAGTAGGATTTTCCTGACATTTTCTTCATTGCATCTCAGAGCAAAAGCCATGGTCCGCAGAGAGCTTCCAAAGCATCAGAGGGATCTCATTGTTGAAAGATATCAGTCGGGAGAAGGGTACAAAATAATTTCCAAAGCATTAGATATACCATGGAACACAGTGAAGACAGTCATCATCAAGTGGAGAAAATATGGCACAACAGAGACATTACCAAAATCTGGACGTCCCTCCAAAAGTGTTGAAAAGACGAGAAGAAAACTGGTCAGGGAGGCTTCCAAGAGGCCTACAGCAACATTAAAGGAACTGCAGGAATTTCTAGCAAGTACTGGCTGTGTGCTACATGTGAGTACAATCTCCCGTGTTCTTCATATGAATGGGCTATGGGGTAGAGTGGCAAGACGGAAGACTTCTCTCCAAGTCTGGTACATTCTTTGAGCCCATCTATCCTGGAGCCTCCTCCTTTCCAACACTTTACTCTATGTGTACGGTTTGATCATGTATTTTCTCAAAGTTAATTAAAACCACACTTCTCCTGCTTTCACTGTATTGCTACTTCTATTCCTCTGTTTTTCTCTAAATTGTGACTGAAATGGTGGTGACGGTAATGTTACCACTCAATGGATAAGTGATTTTTGGGAGACAATCTAAACTTCTTCCGTTCTTCTCTTTTTTGCATAGGGATCGTCAAACCAGAACATCTCACAAGGCTGCTCTAACTGTCTGCCCACAAGCGCATTTAATGACTTGACCAAACCCTTATCTGACCGACCTCAATTCAAATTACTTCTTGAGTAAATGTCCACGCAGTCGGATATCTAACTAGTTCTCTTCCATCCTTCACGCTTCATATTATATTTTCCCTTTCCCTTAATACGGTCACTTCAAATGTTATGACAGTGACGTTACCTATACGAATCGTGTTTCTCCTTGGGGTCAAACGCCCATATATCCTTAATGTATCTTTCTTATCGTGCCTTGTCCTTTTCCCACACTTCCTAACAGCCAGACCACTCATTCCTCTCTCATTCACTTGTCATACACCTCAGGGCGCATCACAGCCCTCAACTCACATACTCCTCACAGCCTAAATCACTCACTTGGGCAATTTTCCAACAACAGCTGTCCACACTCACTCTGCATTCATTGGCAGACCAACTTCTCAATCCTTTATTTCATGCACTCATACGCTTGTATACAGTCTGTTAACCCCGTTTCTTCCTGGTCTGCAGGTAGTTGTCACTCCCCTGGTTTGCAGGTAGCCGTCATCAATACAGAACTGGCCAACACACCCAAACCGCATCCA
This sequence comes from Esox masquinongy, assembly GCA_016801175.1. NCBI lineage: Eukaryota > Metazoa > Chordata > Actinopteri > Esociformes > Esocidae > Esox > Esox masquinongy. The sequence goes on from JACXGI010007940.1 coordinate 30,863, forward strand.
AACCCTCAGCACCCCACTATCGTGCTTGGTTGGTATCCACGGTGTCCAACAATCTCTGTCCCTTGTGGCCTTGCCAAGGTGGACTGGGGGACATCCTGCTGAAAGCAGTCCCTCTAGGATGATCAAAACTAAGGTGGTATTCGACAGGCCTCCTTTGTTGCAACTCTCTAACTTATTTACAAATTTATTTACGTGTTAGTAGACGTACACTTTACTTTGAATTCAAAAACTAAAATTTTCATAAAACATAGTTCATTAAATTTGGAGAGACCTTTTGTCTGCCCGGCCTGGAAGGTCAAGTCACACAAACTAATAAATTTAGAGCAAGAACATGCTTACCTCTCAGCGTGGCCACGCGTTATTTGTGTAACCCGACACACAGCGCCTCTGGCAGCCGTCCACACCTGGTCCCTTGCCAATCTCAGCAGTGCCTCCAAGAATATGTTGTGGAAAAATGTGTCTTCTTGCCAAAAAGGACGCAACAAATCAACAAGATGCAATAACTCAGGAGTTTGAGGATTCAAATTAGACTTTTAATGAGCAATCATAAAAGCCGAGTTGACCTGCAGGAACAACTGTCTTGCCAACTCCGGACAGACACATTTATACAGTGTGATCTTGCATAACCTTTCTGGCCGTGGGCGGATCTTTCTTACCATCCGCCACCATTGTTTCGCAACCTTCCAAGATCCGTTCCTTGTTAAATATTGGTGGCGAAGACTTTAGAAACTTCTATAAAAATAATAGAGCCATTGGGGCCCTTTACATTCATTGTTACTTAATCATCCCTAGACAGTGATTATTCTAATACAAGACTATATTTTTTCCTGATACATTGATTATCCATACATCATTTGATTATACTGCTACCATATTGGTTAATTGTATATACTCAGGTGCTCGATCATACTAATACATTCATAAAGGGTGACTCCTATGTCAAACCTCTGTAGCATCTTTGTGAAGCGTTCCGTATATAGTTGCCTGCATGAGGCGAATGTAAAGTCTCGCCAAAACTGACCACCACTGACTGAGCGCATAGTGTACATTTTCAAAACCATACAGAAAAGTAATACTAGAATCATACGGCTGGCTTTAGCTAATATCTAGGTATTCTAACGATTGGTACATAGTTTGTGTTCCTATGGGGATCACAGCCTGCTTGAGTTGCACCAAAACCTGCCAACACTGACTGAGCCATAGTGTACATATCTATAAATATCCAGAACTGAACTGTAATAACTAGAATCGTACTTACCTAATGTCCAGACAATTCCAAAAACGCGATCCGTACGTAGTTTGTGTTCTTATGGGGATCACAGCCAAAAGTAGACTCCAAAGACGGTCACCAACCGGAGCGCATAATGTAGGCTACATTTCTATAAATATCCAAGAAAGTAATCAATAGAATCATACGGCTGACATTAGCTAACACCTAGACATCTTTGTGAAGCGTTCCATATATAGTTTGTGTTCCTATTGGGATAACAGCCTGCGTGAGAGAAATAGTAGAGTGGAATGAAGTGGCCACCGCTGACTGAGTGCATAGTGTACATTTCCATAAATATCCAGAAAAGTAATCACTAAAATAATATGGCTGACATTAGCTAACATCTAGGCATTCTAACGAAGAGATTGGTACACAGTTTGTGTTCCTATGGCCATAACAGTCTGTGTGGTAGATTTGGACCAAACCGGTCACCAATACGCACTGGAGAATCCAAGTCTTCCTTTGTTTAGTTGTCGATTCCATGATGCCCAGTCACAAACAGCGCTTCTACTATGTCATAACACCTGGAAACATGACCTCTACGATGTAGGAATGATGGGAAGTCATATGGGTCAATCCCATAGTGACGGAACACAACATGGCGCATGCCACGGGTCACTGGTCAATAAAGGCGATTACCAACGTAGTTTTCGTTCCGTTTATGCAAGATAGCTCTTTGTTTTCAACCCAAAACATTTTGGAACATATTTGAACATAACCAAGAGGCAGAGGAAGGTTATTCTGTCCAGGAACACTTTCTACCAGGCGACACCAATGACCATTCAGCTCAGACAGGCGACTGTGTCAACACACGTCCAGGTTACAAGTACATCGCTATTTATGATCTATAGCACCATATTACGTCGTTTGTATTATAAATATGATTAAAAAAATCTTCTGTCAACATACAATGGACATGTTCTTTGTTTTTTGAGGACCGCTACCGGTCCTCTGCTGTACTTACAGGCCAGGGGTTGCAATTTGTTTTTATGGAAATTCATAAAAAAGGGCTTCATATCAATGGTGTGGAACCCAACTTTTTTTTGGGAACCCATATTTTTTACATTGTGTTATTAATTTTATTAATTAGATGCAGCCTAAAACAATGTAATATGCCAGTAAAGGCATGAGAGTATCACAAATAGACATTGAAACAAAACTTCATTATGGTTTCAATAAAATGTTGTCATACCATATCGAAGACATGTTCTCTGCAGAACATTGTTTTTCCCATTCCAACACATTAATTTTCATTGCAGCTGAGGGGGTTGTGATTACCAGGATATACAATACTTCATGATACCTGGTACAGAAATGAATATAGGACCCAAAATGTCTAAGTAGTAAAATCCAAAAATCACTCGGCTCTCTAGGGGGCCTGGAGGGTTAAAAGAATTCCAGAGAGGATGGGTCTGTCAGAATTGAGGATGGGGAGGGGTTCACCACTCTATGAAAGACTACGCAGGCAAACAATTTTAGAATAACATTTCTCAACGTAAAATTGCAGAGAGTTTGGGGATCTCATCATCTACTGTACATAATATCATTAAAAGATTCAGATAATCCAGATAAATCTCAGTGTGCAAGGGACAAGGCCCAAAACCAATATTGGATGGGTGTGATCTTCGGGCTCTCAGACAGCACTGCATTAAAAACATATGATTCTTTGATAGAAATCACTGCGTGGGCTCAGGAAAACTTCCAAAAACCATTGTCTGTGAAAACAGTACGTCGCTGCATCCGCAAATGTAAGTTAAAACTACCATGCAAAAAGAAGCTATACATAAACAAGATCCAGAACCGTCGCCGCATTCTCTGTGGCCAAGCTCATTAAGATGGACTGAGGTGAAGTGGAAAACTGTCATGTGGTCTGACAAATTAAAATTTTAAATTATTTTTGGGAATCATGGACACCACTTCCTCCGGACTAAAGAGGCAATGTGGTTTCTTATCAGCGTACAGTTCAAAAGCCAGCATCTGTGACGGTATGGGGGTGCAGGAGACCCCGAACAGTTGAGCAGCTGAAATCCTATAAGTAGTTAATATAGGATGGCTTCTGTCACTTTGGATGATTGATTGACAGGTAGACAGGACTTCCGGTTTGGGGGGTGGGACTTCCGATTTGGTAGATAGGACTTCCTGTGTGACGTTTGCAGGGGGGGGACTTCCGGTGTGACGTATGTTCCAGGGGTGGGACTTCCAGTGTGACATATGTTTCGGGGTGGTACTTCCTGTGTGACGTATGTTAGGGGTTGTAACTTCCTGTATGACATCTGCATGTCCGGGGGTGAAATATGGTATGGGGGTGTGTGGAATGTAATTTATGGTGGCTTTGATGTTTAACAATAGGGTGCCAGGGTTCGGGAATGTTAAATTCCCAAGGCATAAGATGTTACGATAAGTAGTTTGCTGTTTAACAAAAGGGCACCGGGGTTGTGGAATGATTAATCCCACAGGCTGACGAATGAAACGGATAGGCTTAACAAATACGAATGTCAGATTTTACTGTTGTTGAGGACAATTAAACTTTAACATTAGCAGGCATACTTTAAAATGTGGATATCCAAAAGTGCCTGGCTCACATTTCAATAGTTGCCCAATATGCCAATCTCCTAAAATGTTGTGTTGTTTCCAAATGTAGATACAATTAAGATCCATTAGCTTTTGGTGGAAATACACATTAAAACTAGTCTATTTCGTAATAACACCTGATAAAAAGAAAATAAATGTGGTAAATTATAAATTGTTTTCAGTTAATATTCCATAACATACCTTCACGCCATCATCCTGTTGTAGCTTATTCTTTCCCATACCTTGTGTACTTTACCCTTACTTACGATGTAAGTTCCTAGTAAGTCTATCATCTTAAACTAATTCTTATATGGTACCATCAACACTTAGTGTAAGTACCAGGAAATAGGGCTGTAATTTGAAGCAGTGTTTGTTCCCACGTAGTTACAATGTAGTAACAAGGAAAGAGGGCTATAATTTGAAGTGGTGTCTGTTCCCACATACAGGTGCTGGTCATAAAATTAGAATATCATCAAAAAGTTGATTTATTTCAGTAATTCCATTCAAAAAGTGAAACTTGTATAATGTATACATTCATTCCACACAGACTGATATATTTCAAGTGTTTATTTATTTTAATTTTGATGATTATAACTGACAACTAATGAAAAACCCAAATTCAGTATCTCAGAAAATTAGAATATTGTGAATAGGTTCAATATTGAAGACACCTGGTGCCACACTCTAATCAGCTAATTAACTCAAAACACCTGCAAAGGCCTTTAAATGGTCTCTCAGTCTAGTTATGTAGGCTACACAATCATGGGGAAGACTGCTGACTTGACAGCTGTCCAAAAGACGACCATTGACA
>JACXGI010007941.1:0-35484 GCA_016801175.1 Esox masquinongy
CTTACCAGACTCATAAGCTGCAACAATCTTCTTTCTGAAGGCCTCAGACAGGTCTTTCGATCTCACCATGGTGTTCACTCTCACGTCAACAGTCAGGAGCACACCAAACTGAATGTCTGAGGTTTAAATAGGGCAAGCCTCCTTCAAAATGCTGAGTAACAATGTTCTAATCATGTGCACCTGATGTGATACACCTGTGTGTGATTTCAGCCATTTTAAGTGAGACAAAATGTGGGGGTGTCCTAATTTATTCCTCACCAGAAATTGCATGTTTATTTTACTACATTTTACAGAAAGTTTTAAAAAGTATTTTCTTCAGTTTTACTTGTTTAGTTATATTACTTGAATCCCTCAGTATATTTTTAAAATTGATAATAAATATCCATATGTCTAAATATGTTAAAAAACACATTTTCATACGGTGTCCTAATTTTTTCACATGACTGTACACAATGTACATGACCTAGTCACCTTGTATAATGACGCCTTGATTTTGAAAACATGCGGAAGTCATGTTTTAAGTCAGTGACATTTAAGAGATTTACCATAACATGTTCTTTATAGGTCCTTCCACATCTCAATAGGGTTGTCTGACTAGTCCATTCCAAAAGGTATTCTGTTTTGCTTTTCAGACATTCTGATGTACTCCAAATAGGGGTCGCTGGGAAAATGTATATAGCTGCGTATCACAGTTTTATTCCCTACAACATTGTATGGATACACCAAGAATAGATTTTTTATTAACATGAAATGCTGGTCGATTTTTAAATTTGTGGGTACAATGTTAAACTCACATAGGGCTCTATACAGTGCAAGTGTTTCACTCATCTGTTGAAACACTATTTTAGTAGTGTTTCTGGGGTATTTACATAGTTTTGTTAATATGTTTTGTTGATTTTCAGTATCATTTTAAACTGCAATGCTAGTGAAGACATCAAATAACTAACAGTATTGTCAGATTCACGCTAGTGAGTGGCAGCAGAAGATATCCTCCCACAGACACAAGTGCTGGCTCTCTTAGCACCACAGTAACCTACTTTCAGGGGCAGCATAAAATGTCTGATCTGTAATATTTTGTCTTAGACTATGGTCACAGTATTTTTGGGAAATTGTCACCACATTAAATAAAATGTATTTATTTGCCATTATCAACACTCCTGGAAAAATATGTTAATACAGATGAACAGACAGATTAAACAAACGTGGAACTTGTTGTACGAAATGGGTCCAATAATGTCTGCCGTAAACCAAATGTTGTGGCACGCCCAATTAGAAGTTCTGTTTGGCTGTCAATAACCCATTAATGTTGGGTTATAAACTGCAGCTACATGTATAGAGAAAACTGAGCCCTGGCACGCTATTATTAATTTATGTTAATATAAGGTTTTATTCACATTTTCGCTGAACAGTATCCCACTTAAACAACCAAAGCCGATTTTATCACAACAACTTCTATTGACTGATAAAATAATGTCCTGCGACAAGTAAAACATTTCCTGTAATAGTATTCTGTTAGTATTCTGTCCTGGAAACTTACAGGAAAGTACAAGAAAGATTCCATCCAAAAGATTCCTTGGGAAGATGAAACAAAGTTCTAAGGACTAGTAAAATTAAAGTCCTCAGAACATCCTAAAAAAAACAACTTGTCCCCCAGAGAACATTTCCTTCACATGCAACATTCCCTTTACTGTCATGAAATGTCTGTTGGACATCTATTGCTTTGTAGGTTGCAATACAATTACAATAAATATGGGAACATTGCCTTTATGTTGAAATTATGTCATTATTTTTTGTCACCTTAATCCTTTTCCTAAAACTTTCTAAACAGATTGCAGGTATGTACTGTTATGACAAATAATGCTGTTATACAGAAAAATCCTTTGTTCACATTAAGTTAATGGTTTTGAGATCAGACATTCAGTAAAAACCTCTGATGTGGAATTGTATTTTGTTTTGAATAATGATATAAAGCATACATGGTGTGTGCAAGAAACCACATGATATATGGGCTCCAACATGTCTGCAGCATTTCCAGGCTTAACACTGTCTGGATACTACACAGTGTTCAAGTGTGATAAACACATTCCCAACATACTGAAAAAAATGAATGTTTTTATACTGTGCAGCTAGATGCTTGTCTGGTCAATTGAGACTAGCTGTATCTGTATTTATTGCTTTGAATCAAAGGAATGGTGAAAATGTTCATATTTGTTGCTGGATTTATTAATTAAAGTCCTCTGCACTACAAAAAGTTATTACAGATTGTTTGGGAGTGGATTGTAGTAATCACTTCTTAAACTTGGAGAGATTTTAGGTTGCCTTTGTATATTAATAAGCAATAATCTTCAGATATTAGTGTAAGTTTTGTTTTTCATTTTGAATTTGAATTGTATTCTATTCCATTCCCTTCTCAATATTTGAATGGCTGAGAGTTTCAAATTGCCCTTGATTTGCATTCCTGCGTTGATGTTGTGTTGTGCCCAGGACCAGTGCAGACATCATTCTCTTTATCAGTGCAGTCTGCTTGCCAGGTTCCCCCATCATATTACCCTGTCAGAGAGAGACACACAATAAATTCTATAGCTATGTGGAGATATTATAACAAGCATAGTTGGCTTCAAGTTGACAGACTTAAATCCAATGTTAGTCAGCAAATTTACCTTCCAGACTATCCATGTCTCCAACTGGCATTCCTTCTCCACTGTTGAGCCAAGCACCGCCAATACTCTAACCGCATCTCCCATATATGCTAAGAGATCCAAATGTACAGCCTAACACAGTATGGCTTGCCAGTTTGTCAACACAAATATATTCTTCAAAGCCAACACAATTAGGGTGACCACATTTTCAAACCCCAAACAGGGACCCTTGTGTAACCACACATTAATGCACGCCCACATGTACAGTGGATATAAAAAGTCTACACACCCCTGTTAAAATGCCAGGTTCTTGTGATGTAAAAGAATGAGACAAAGATAAATCATGTCAGAACTTTTTCCACCTTTAATGTGACCTATAACGTGAACAATTCAATTGAAAAGCAAACTGAAATCTTTGAGGGGGAAAAATAAAAAACTCACAATAACCTGGTTGCATAAGTGTGCACACCCTTAAACTAATACTTTGTTGAAGCACCTTTTGATTTTATTACAGCACTCATTCTTTTTGGGTATAAGTCTATTTGCATGGCACATCTTGACATGGCAATATTTGCCCACTCTTCTTTGCAAAAGCGCTCCAAATCTGTCAGATTGCGAGGACATCTCCTTTGCAAAGCCCTCTTCAGATCACCCCACAGATGTTCAATTGGATTCAGGTCTGGGCTCTGGCTGGGCCATTCCAAAACGTTAATCTTCTTCTGGTGAAGCCATGCTTTTGTGGATTTGGGTGTGTGCTTTGGGTCGTTGTCGTGCTGAAAGGTGAACTTCCTCTTCATCTTCAGCTTTCTAACGGACGCCTGAAGGTTTTGTGCCAGAATTTCCTGGTATTTGGAACTGTTCATAATTCCCTCCACCCTGACTAAGTAATGTCTCTGTTGTGCCATATTTTCTCCACTTGATGATGACTGCCTTGACTGTGTTCCATGGTATATCTAATGCTTTGGAAATTCTTTTGTACCCTTCTCCTGACTGATATCTTTCAACAATGAGATCCCTCTGATGCTTTGGTAGCTCTCTGCGGACCATGGCTTTTGCTCTGAGATGCAACTAAGAATATGTCAGGAAAATCCTACTAGAACAGCTGAACTGTATTTGTGATTAATCAGAGTCACTTTAAATGATGGCAGGTGTGTAATGACTTATATTTAACATGAGTTTGAATGTGATTGGTTAATTCTGAACACAGCCACATCCCCAGTTATAAGAGGGTGTGCACACTTATGCAACCAGGTTATTGTAAGGTTTTTATTTTTCATTTTTCCCCCTTAAAGATTTCATTTTGTTTTTCAATTGAATTGTTCACATTATAGGTTACATTAAAAGTGAAAAAAGTTCTGACATGATTTATCTTTGTTTCATTCTTTTACATCACAAAAATCTGGCATTTCCACAAGGGTGTGTAGACTTTTTATATCCACTGTATGTGCTTATGCACGCATGTTGGTCATCATGCATGCTTGTGGTTGGTGGAGCGGGGGCACTTTGAGCTTTAAAGAGAATTATTGCTTTGCTCCGCAGTTCTACACAGTTGTTTGTTTGGCTCTGACTCGTATGTGGAACAATTACAGTATCACTATTATTATTGTGGTGAAAACCGGGACAATTTGGTAGTGAATGTCGGAAACCGGGATATTTTAGAGTTTTACAGATATTTGTCGGGACCCGGGACACCCAGCTTGAAACCGGGACAGTCCCGGGCAAACCGGGGTGTCTGGTCACCCTAAACGCAAGCAAACAGTGTTTGGTTGTTAGGTTGTTGATTCTGGAAAATTTAAAGCACAGTTTGGTGGTGATTTGATGAGAAAATGTAGTACTCTGGTAGTTTTGTCAGTCCACCTGTTTATTTACAACCAAGATTTATGATATACAACCCTGTTTCCAAAAAAGTTGGGACGCTGCTTAAAATGTAAATAAAAACAGAATGTAGATGGCACTGCATTAAAACCAGACACGATTCTGTAGTGGAAATTACTGCATGGGCTCAGGAACACTTCCGAATACCATTGTCTGTGAACACAGAATGTCGCTGCATCCACAAATGCAAGTTAAAACTCTACCATGCAAAGAAGAAACCATATATAAACAAGATCCAGAAACGCTGCCGCATTGTCTGGGCCCGAGCTCATTAAGATGGACTGAGGCGAAGTGCAATACTGTCCTATGGTCTGACAAATTAAAATAAGAAAATCCTTTTCAGGAATCATGGACGCCGTGTCCTCTGGACTAAAGAGGAGAGGGACCAACTGGCTTGTTATCAGCACACAGTGCAAAAGCCAACATCCGTGATGGTACGGGGGTGAATTAGTGTACATGGCATGGGTGACTTGCTCATCTGTGTAGGCACCATTAATGCTGGACAATATATACAGGTTTTGGAGCAACATATGCTGCCATCCAGACAATGGCCCTCATTCATGAAACGTGCATACGATCAAATTTGACCTTGAAATGATCGTACGACCATTTCACCAACAGAGCTGGTATTCATCAATGCCATCTTTGTCATATCCTTACGATCAAAACTCACGTCTTAAATATTAAATATTGTATCACAACCGTATGCTATTATTGTATTATTTATTTATTTCACTTTATTCTGCATTTTCTCTCTTATTTCTTTTGTTCATGCATTTGTAAGGTTTGAAATGCCTTTGTGTATGTAATGCGCTAGACAAATAAACTTGCTTTGACTAGCTTTTCCTAAGTCACTCATGCCATTTTGACATACTTGGAGATTATAAATGGTCATTATAATTTCGGTGGCTGGCATCTTGATTAGCTAACAGGTCTTAAATTGACTAGTGAGAGGATAAATAAACCAGTGGTTCTGGGTCGAGCAGTTACCCTAATGATGGCGGAGCTTTCTCTTTTTAAGGACTTCCGCTCTGGGCTGAGACGTGAAAGTGTTCCGTAACTACGCTGATTTCGTCCTGGAGAATGACGAATGGTTAATTAGCCGTTTCAGACAATAATTTATATTGAAATCTGTCAATTCATAGGTTGCTGATCGCCACACCCGCATAAATTACAGGTGTGTCATATGTAAATAAGGACAGGTGCAGTGCTTTCTCGCGTCCACGGCTTTATCCGATTTATCAATCTGCGATGACACCTACGCTCATTTTGACCAGGTGCGACAGTTTCGTGAATCACACTTAGAGATGATCGTAAGTCTTTCCCAACGTTCGAATCTGAGATCTTTTCTGAGGTTTCATAAATGAGCGCCAATGTCTTTTTCAGGGAAGGCCTTGCTTAATTCAGGAAGTCAAAGCCAAACCACACTCTGCATGTATTCGTAAAAAAAGTGTCTGGCTGCTAAACTGGTCTGCCTGCAGTCCAGGCCTGTCACCCATTTAAAACATTCGGTGCATTATGAAATGGAAAATATGACAAAGGAGACCACAAACTGTTGAGCTGCTGAAAGCAAGAATGGGAATGCATTTCACATTTAAAACTACAGCAATTGGTCTCCTCAGTTCCCAAACGCTAACAGAGTATTGTTAAAAGAAGAGGTGATGCAACACAATGGTAAACATGCTGCTGCCCCAAGTTTTTTGAAATGTGTTGCAGGCATCAAATTCAAAATGGGCATGTATTTTTTCAAAAACAATACAATTTCTCAGTTTCAACATTTGATATGTAGTCAACTATTTTCGGTTAAATATAGGGATACATGATTTCACATCATTGCATTCTGTTTTTATTTGCATTTTACACAGCATCCCAACTTTTTTGGGAAACGGGGTCATATACTTTACAATAATTTATAATATATGACCTGGCTGTCATTATGGAGTCCAGTCACATAGTTACATTAATGACCATTTTAACACTGGCAGGTTGTCAGAGCTGTTAATTATCCATTAGAATAATGCTGCAAATCAGCTGGGAGTTGCAGCCACAATACTGAACCACCTTTTTTCCGCTCATCCTAACATGTATTCCTCTCCTGTTTTTTTCCACCTCCCCCCAAAGTATCTCAACAGCAGATGGTACCTCTAGTAAGGAGACACATATTGTCCTGCTATGACTGATTCCACAACATGAATCACACAACTAACAAGGTGTTAAGGGGAGAAAAAGAAAGTTGACTCACAGGGCATTTGGTGGTGGTGGTGCAGGATAAGCACTTATACATGAATGTGGCTTTAATAGTTTTTGGTGCTGGTATGTATAATAATGACCAGTTTGGCCATAGCAGGAGTCTTGACTACAGGGCCTAACAAAAATGAAATGATCAAAGGAACATTCAAAGCAAATCTGGAATAAGGTTATACAAATATCTAGCCAATCCAGCCAGTTCAGCCTAATATTCAATCAAAGTTGGGGATAACAAGTGCAGCACACAAAGTTGAATATGTTGCAGTGTTGCACATGACATTGAATATCAAAAGCTAGTTAGCTAACATGAGTTTTCACAAATTCTCCAACTGCTAGCCATTGTAATGTACTGCGATGAGCTATTGTTGACTTCAGATGGAGTTCAGATGCATCCTGTGTCTTTTCAGATGTTTCTAGAACTTGATTCTCTGCAGAGATGGGAGAACTTGCCAGAAGGACAAACATCTCTGCAGTGCACCATCAATCAGGCCTTTATGGTGAAGTGTCGACATGGAAGCCATGTAGATAGTTCACCATAAAGGCAAGTCTCCTTGTCATAGGGAGACATGACATCCATCTGAAAGACACAGGACCTCAAACTGTGGCAAGATCTTTCATTAAAACAACGACCTGAAGCACGAAGCCAAGAGTCTGTGAATGTCCATAAATGGCCTAGCAAGGCCTGGACTTGAACACCACTTACCTCAGATAAAGGAAAACATCATGTCACTTTTTATATGCACTGTGAAACACTTGGCTCAAGTTTACTTCCGGTGTAAGTGATATGACTGACCTAACTGAAGATTTGAAAGGCAAATTTACGCTAATACTGCACTCTGCATTGGACTTCTCTTCATAGGACAATATTTTCCACTCTGAATTGGAAAATATTGTTCTCACTTTGAAACATTACATGTATTCACATTGCAAAGTACAGATTGTAATGCTGCTCATTGTATTCCCACCGTGGTCATTTTCTTAACCATCTCACTAAAAAATGACTTGCCTGGGGAATAGAAAGAGAATTTTGAGGTGGCATTAGATGCTGAATTCCAAAGAAATCTCAGTGCTCTTAAGCACCAAGCTTCCAAGCCAGTGCATTTCAGGTCAGGGATCTAATCATATGTTTCAAGTAAAACATCCAAGTCCCCTTACGCAAGAAAATGGTATTTCAATGGGCTAATACAGCATATCGGACACTGACAAAGATTTGGCTAAGGATTAAGTATAACTTCTTGGTACCAAAATTGCATTTAGATTTCAGAGGGCCTACACTTTTCTACAGTCACAATTATTCAAGTAATTCTCTCAAACAAAATCAATTACTAAGTTAAATTTGTCATCTAAGCACTAATTGCACTTTTCTTTTGGCCCCAGTTACATTCTGTCTTAAGAAAGTGTATTATTTTTTCTGTATTCATTCATTAATCAGAAATAACATTTTTATTCAAATCTCAGACCATCCTCAACCTTTATTTGTGGTAATTTGCATGTTTAACGCAAGTAATAATTCAATCTGTAATGAGATAATTAATCATAGTTGACAGTACACAAATTAATGATTGTCATTCCTTAACAAATGGAATTACACCCCAATATAGCCAGCAGCCTGTAGATGCTTTTACAAAAAGGGTGAAACAATATGGGCTAGGCCACCTCAGACATTCATTTCATCCCCGGCATTTGTATCTTTTGTTATGGCAAAGTATGAAAAATGAGATGCCTATTTGTTACAAAGAGGGGAAAATGAAATGGAAACAGCCCACTCAGCCAGAATGTGAAATAGTACATTCTTATCTTGTATTGCCTGTCTGTTCTTTCCACTAGAGACACATTAATACATGCAAACTCAAACAATGTAGTGTGTGTGTGTGTGTTTGTGTGTGTGTGTGTGTTTGCAGGACTTTATTTTTATTTGAATGCTTTTGTGTAAATTGATGGGAAAGGCTGATGTGTACATCCATATTTGGTCAAAGTTATGATTGATGCTGCTCATCCCATGCAAGGCGATGTCACCAGTTTTCAAGAGTCAACAACACAAAGCTACCATGTCATTGTGTACATTTTCATCATGCACATCATGCATCAGTCTGTAGGTAATGTGTTCATTCCTCCATCCATGTGTCCTTCAAGTTGTCCCAGCCTAGTGTGGTACCAAACGGTCTTTATTTTATTTTATCTGCAGAATTTTAACTGCAGAATTCTGGGTTGGCTGTGCCTCTACTGTAAATCAACCTGTAGATTAGGGAACTATTACAATGCCAAGATGTAAGAACAGTAGGAGTCCTGCATATAACAGCATACCACTATAATGACCATATCTGTGTTTTTACAATCTATAAACTGTTCAAAACAACTTGTTCATAGTCCCTTGTAGTGGGAGATGTCGACCTTAGGGTCATGGGACAATATTCTGGACACTCTGCAGAAATAAGAGAGGAAACCACAGATTTTTAAGGCCATTGAGCCAGGAGAGGTGGGATACCCTATTAAACTTGAATATAACAAAGTTAATGTTGTGTTAAATGTCATATTTAGACTCAGTAAATGTTCAATCTGTTGGGAATGTGTTTATCATACTTGAATACAGCATTACTGGAGTAGTTCAGCATTATTGGAGTAGTTCAGCATTACTGGAGTAGTTCAGCATTACTGGAGTAGTTCAACATTATTGGAGTAGTTCAGCATTACTGGAGTAGTTCAGCATTACTGGAGTAGTTCAGCATCACTGGAGTAGTTCACCATTACTGGAGTAGTTCAGCATTATTGGAGTAGTTCAGCATTATTGGAGTAGTACAGCATTATTGTAATGTACAGGTTTTGTATAATTTTTAAAGGACTGTTTTGTTGAACTGTTTGCTGGCCATATCAAATATGGAGCTCTGTCAGATATTATCCTATAATTTAGATAACATTTTGGGGATGTGATGTTTTGTAGTGTGGCCAGCAAATCTGAAAGAAATACTATGTCACGTGATTTGGGTTTGGGGTTAAAAGCAGTTCTTGTTTTAAGACATGCACTTTTGGTTCTGTTTTCATACTTTACTACTGGTGCATCCTAAAGGTGAAGGCATTTAAATGTACAGTGATGATGCTAAGTTCTAACTCTACATCTATGGCTAAGGTTGACTGGATCAAAGCTTAGACTGAGTGGCTACAATAGCTTTTCCGAAGCCTCCTGACGTTCACAGAAGGCTTCTTATGTTATGTGCACTTAGAATAAACCATTTTGACAAGGAGACTCGCAAGCTCGCACACATCCATGGAATGTTTTTAGGATTGACAGCATAACATGAATCGTTAATATGGAGTCAGATTAGGGTCATGCAAATATGCATTTATTATTATTTCATTATGGTTTCTACAACAAATCTTTTATTACACCAGAAACACACAGCTACCGTATATACATTCATGGCTCAAGACTCACTCATGAAATATAGAAGTCAACATAGTCTTGATTATTAAAACACTTCACCAGCATCTGCTACAACATCTGCAATCTCCCATTTCTGTGAACGCTCTTGTCACAAATCTGAAGTTTTCAGCCTCTGAACGGGGAATAGAAGCTGATTTGTTCAGACATGACATGGCATGACATTGAAATATAGAAGTCAACATAGTTTTGATTATTAAAACACTTCACCAGCATCTGCTAAAACATCTGCAATCTCCCATTTCCCGTGAACGCTCTTGTCACAAAACAGAAGTTTTTAGCCTCTGAACGTGGGAGCTGATTTGTTCAGACAGGACGTTATTTCTGGGCAACAGCCTTGTTATTGGGCATAGTCATTTTTATACTTGACTTGGGTTAGTCCTATGTAAGACCTTTAGCTTATGGAGTCCTGATATCACACCTTATCGTCATAGTTAAACACAATGGAAATACCTTGGTGTGTGTTTTCTGATGATTTTGTGGATCTAATAGTTCAAGTGATTATACAATAGTAATGAAGTCATGTAATTGTCCTATATTAGTTTGTGGCCAAACAAACAGGGTTGGGTAAAACCCACATTTCTACTGGCAGACAAAAGTTGCATACGTAGCAGTAACACAGATGGGATGTCTAAGGGTCTCTGGACACCTGCTTCCTGCTGAAGGAATTTGTAGTGACATTCTTCCCATACCATGACTCACAGCAAACAAGATGTTTCGCACAAACCATTATTGCTTGGAGGAATGCAAAGATCTCTATACCAGAGGAAAAATATTTCATTTAGGCTCTGTGATGAGGACTGCAGGTCAAGAGATTTCTAAACTAAAAAAGGAGTCTCATTCAGGTATACCGCACAATTTTTTTCATCATACATCAAAGATTGATGTTGATGATGCAGTTCCTAAATGGGCCATGTCATTAACCACATTAGCCCTCTATGTCATTATTTGAAGGATAATATT
The DNA here is from genome assembly GCA_016801175.1 of Esox masquinongy. NCBI lineage: Eukaryota > Metazoa > Chordata > Actinopteri > Esociformes > Esocidae > Esox > Esox masquinongy. The sequence goes on from JACXGI010007941.1 coordinate 11,161, forward strand.
TTAAACTAGTTAATTGCCATTGCAGACAACCCTCTTCTCCTTCTTCCCAAAATCATCCCACACTGTGTCAGACAAATGATGGGAGACTTTGAATCTTAACCGGTATGTAGCTGTCCTTGGAGGCTTTTTAATATATTGGAGCAGTCTGCTGTGTCTTAAGGTGTCTCAAAGTTCCATTGCATGTAACTGGAGCCCAGAGACTGATGTGCCTGAGCAGGCGGCAGAGCGTGATGTTCAGCTCTGCAGGGCCCTTCTCAGAGCCGACTGAGAGCAGACGGACTCATCGTGACAAGGTTTGCCCCTAACTGAACCTGACAGACAGGTGTGAAGGCCCCTGTGAGCAAATACCAATGTGGCCCATTACCGTGGCGACTGCAGCCACCTACTCGGAGACTGGCTCCCTGAGGGATGAGTTGGAACTTTCGTTGTGTCGTCGTGGTACTGGGAGTGTGTGGGCGTCTGCCAGTATCACTATGTGCAGCTATAACACTACAAAGAGAGCCATAGACATGGCCTTCCATTGGCACCAAGCTCTGTCAGATGTCTTAACACATCTCATGGTAAGAATATAGCGCAACCGTCAGAAAGCACTAGCTGTAGTAACAATAAAGCACACTTTATTGGATAGACAGCTAACCTGGCAAACTTCACCGGTCTCATAGATCCATTTCAAATAGACAATCACTTCAAGTCAGAAGAAGTTTTGTTTCAATGCCTGGTTGGCAAGTACAGTCAGACAAACAGACCTGACTGAAGAATTTTTTTTTCAGTGGCAGCCCAATGCTTCACATATTCTTTTGTCAGCCAGACATATCTGCCTACACTCTTAGATGTAAAGATGCACATTTACACGTTTAACGTTCTGAGGTTTGATAAATTGCCGGGCCAACATAGCAATTAATCAAAAGGGTTTCTTCAGAAACACATTTAAACAGTGTATTTTAAGAGCTGCTGTGGTAAAGTTCAAGCCAGGACCATTTTGTGATGTGATGGGTTACAACTTTTTTAATAATACATTTTAGAGGTGGCTTTCAGGTAGTAATCTTTGGCCACCAGTTGTAAATGTGATTCCTGCTCATTAAGTTTGTACACTGCACTTTTGTGCATTTTAAATGTTCTAAAATACAGCTCCGGAAAAAATTAAGAGACCACTGCCCCTTTTCTTTCCTTTCCAAAAAAGTTGAGAAGGAAGGTTTTGAGTGAGGAACAAAAGCGTTCAATTTGCAGTGGTCTCTTAATTTTAACCCTTCTGTTCCTCACTCAAAACCTTCCTTTTCAACTTTTTTAGAAAGGAAAGAGAAGATGCAGTGGTCTCTTAATTTTTTCCAGAGCTATAATATTAATAATATGCACATTGATGATTACACAGTTACAAAGTGATAAGTATTCCAATGTTGATTTGCATAGGCTTTTGAGGACCTCATATACTTTATGGGCTGGATTGAAGCTACAAAACTGTCAGTGTTTAACGCTAACGTGATGAGAATACAAAAGAAAATAATAGTTTTGCACTATGTGTAAATTGTGACTGATTGATTTACAAAAATAATGAGTTGTTATTTATTATGCAAGACGATATCAGTTCGCAGTCCCATGCAGTTGTTTCTATCCTCTTCAACGCAACCATTAGCTTAGGTCAGAGAAACATTTCTCATTAGTCAAATATTCTACCTTGTTTCGTGCAGAAAACCATTACAACAATGACCCTAATCTATTGTGCCAGACTGTGGGCCAAGAGAGAACAATAGACATTGGTATACAATGAGTTAGGGATGACAGTGATAGAGTAAATCTATTGATAGTTGTAATAGTTAATAATCAGTATATTGAACCAACACTCAAGAGAAAAAAACCTACTACCTACTGGCAATGGTTCCTTTAGGTACTCCAGAGTTTCTATGAGGGCTTCTCAAGTCTTTAGTAACTCTGAATGTATAATGTTTCTGTAGACATCTAACTGAGCATCATTACTTTTGCATTGATGTTGCGCCAAATGAACTCATTGCATTTTTAAAATGCCCCAGTTATTTAAAGCAAGTGATTTGAACATTAAAACTGCATAAAAAAATCAGCTTGAAACTCAATTGCAATAATTAAGAATTTCTCCTACAAAAACCTGTTTGAAATCAAATGACTGGGAAGGAATAATAGAGGGGCTGGAGCAGAGGAATGGTGAGGGGAAGAGGAAGTAGGTTCCCTTTCTAATTTGGGTTGGGTACTAGATACCATTGCCCTTCTGATCAGGTTTATTACAAATCTTTTGGAAAGAGATCAGGTCATGTGACACAGCTCTTACATGCAGCAAAGAACTTTAGTCCACTTGATCTTGATAGAATTCAAAGCCATTTTGGTTTTTCGGTGCAGAAAAAAATTATATTCAAACGAAGGATTGTCTACTGCCTAAAATCATGTTTTCTCATGGGTCAGAGAGAAGCTTGGCTGTTTTTTTTATTCCATTAGTCAATGCATAAAAGTGTCTGTGTTCTATTACTGAGAACATCACGCTTCAGTACTATCACTGTACTCCAGAGAGTGAAAGAGAGACAGACGTCTAACAAACAAAAAGCATGATAAGCTCAGCCTGTCCTGCTTCTTGAGAGGTTGCTGAAATCCAGTGATTATTACAAGAGGACAAATCCATCAGCTGAAAAATTAAACATTACAGTCCCTGAATATCTACAGCTACTTAATTTGCCTGATTAATTTCCCAGGGTTGTCATGGAAGCAGCAACTTACATTTCTTGAAAATAAATAATAATAAATCGAGACATATTCCCCTATCAGTCTCTTTAACATTCCAGACTTTGTATTTCTATGTCATGTCAAATGTTAGCTAAATACACTGGAACTTGTATAACAATTAGCTTAATATTATTGTGGAACCCTTTAATGACAATGTTTGAGAACTGGCTCCACTAAAACGCTTAGTGAGTTATTTTGCTGTTACTTAATTAAAAAATAGTGCCATTATTGTGGCAAACTACAAACTACAGTAATGGAGGAACAATGCTTGCAGGTAAAGTGAGCGTGATGTCAGCAGGGATCCTAGTTGATTTGTTATCCATGTTTAGAGAAGCTCCCCTGGGAGGAAAGTCTGATTGATGTTCGTGGGTGGCATGACAACCCCCTCATGTGTGACAGGAACAGTCTATTGTTTTTTTTCATTTAATATTGTATATTATATACTGTATTTCTTTCCTTCTACAAAACAAACATGAAAGCACAGATAAAAATGTAAAATCAAGACAATTGCAGGTAGATTGCAATGCAATTTCGTTGGGACATTAAGAGAGAAGGTTGTTGGATGGGAAAGACTAACATGTTAAATGCAAGTGAAGTGGTGAATTTTAATTTGTTCTAAAATAAGACATTGTCAGAAGCTCCTGAATCCAGTTTAGGAGCTCCTTTAATGTTGTTCAGTTAGTTGGCAGAACAGTAAACAGTAAAGTAACCTGAAAGTATAGTTAAAAGGAGAGCCAAGTTTTGGAGGTGAAGCATGAGAGAACAGTGTTCCTTTAATCTGTGTCCAGTAGGGCAGTTTAACCCTATCCTAATCCTCCTCTGCTCCTTCCGTCAAAGATTGCTTTTTATTGTCTCATGTCTGTAAGTCTGGTTTACTCAGGAACTCTTTGGAGATGTGCAGTCGACAATGACAGAATGCCCCCACAAGTTTTTCCAATGATGAGACGGACAGAGCAGTCAGAAAAGGCATACAGTGGACAGTTTAGGCAGCAAGGACAGTGAAAAAGTCGTATTGTCAATGTAAACCAGATAGCTGAGGTGATAAGACTACAGATCGTTCCCAACAGATATCGCCTGTTGTATCATCAGTCATTACAAGCACAGTGCACATGTAAGACATTCACCTACAGTACCAGTCGAATGTTACCCATGGATACGTGTACCCAAACCTTTGACTGGTACCATCAGCAATGAACTGATGGTATTCCTCCTTATATGACAAACACCTACATGGATGAACTGATAGTTTTCTGCTCAATGAAGAAGCATCTATTCCTCTTACATACCTAAGATTATGCAGTGTCTCTCAAAAGTATTCACCCCCTTGGACTTTGACACAGTTTATTGTGTGACACACATGAAATCAACATAGATTTAATAGAGTTTTTGGCAGTGATTGTGTATGTATTCACCCCTTTTGCTCTGACACACCTGCATGAGCTGTGGCACAACCGATTGTCTATAAAAGTCACATAATTAAATGGAGCCCAGCTGTGTGCAATGAAGATGTTTGCCATGGTTTTAGGTTAAACACACCTGCCTCTGGGAGGTCTGACATGATTTAAGGTAAAATTTAAAGTAGGCATATATTTGCCCAATAACATTTCTCAGTTTCAGCATCTGATATGTTGTCGTACTATGTACTATTTTCTATTGAATATAGGGTTTAAATTATTTGCACATAAATCAGTCAAATTTAAACCCTTTTTACATCAGCAGTTGTCACAAAGCACGTTTACAAAAACACCCAGCCACATCACTGAATTCTGTTTTTATTTACATTTTACACAGCGTCCCAACTTTTTTGTAAACAGGGTTGTACTGTACCTTAATTGCACATAGGTTAACTCCATTCAACTAAGTACATGACTTTAAAGACATTTGATGGCACCACAGCTCATTAAGGTATGTCATATCAAGGAGGTGAATACTTATTCAATCAATTGTTTTTAATTAAATCCATCCTGATTTCATGTTGTAACACAATAAAACCTGGAAAAGTCCAACGGGGGTGGATTCTTTTAAGAGCCACTGTTTGTCTCTAATATAGCATTATTTGATGGAAAGGTACATAAATATTACCATACCCTGCATGTGTTGCTGTAATGAAAAGCACTGTTGTGCTGTTTTGTATTTACTTACATAATTGAGGAATGTGATTCTATCCTGGATTTTCCAGCCAAAAATCGTGACCCACATAATTCATGCAGATCTGTAATAAAATTGTGAAGGGGGTGGGTTTCAGAAAGTTGTAAAGTATTGAGATTTTTAATGTGCTGTCTAGGGTGTGCGGAAGTTGTTTTCTTCTTTCACAAAGCAAACTCAATATAATTTTCACTGCCAGCCCTCCTGTTTCACATATTTTTTATAGACCTGAGTTGGTGTGCAAGCTGGCTGGATGCTTGATTGATTGACAAGATCTGAGGCAATGTTTTCTCAGCTGGCTGAAATGTGTTGTTTGGTTGATAATCATAATGAATTATATCATTATAATCAGAAACATCAACCTGTTGGTGGGTAACAAATAAAACAGTTAGTAACAAAACACCCCGATTAGACTAAATGTTGCGTGCACGAGGGTTGTAAAAAATGTTGTTCAAATCTGAAAATGTGCCGTGTTACCAGTTGCTTAGATAGAATTTGGTTCTATTTGAGAAGTTCAGCATGCTGTAAGTTCTATACCTACCTCTTCTGCTCATTAGATTTCACAAGCATTTTAACCCAGGTAGGTCATAGAAAGATGAACAAGGAGAGATCAAATATTCCAATGAAAGCTGCATCACTGTCAGCGCTGCATCATGTCCATGGCATTGTTTAAGTTATAATGGTATAGAAGAGTCTTTCCAATATCGGAGAGTTATCTGAGACCACTAGGCAACAGTATGCCTCTCAGAGTAGGCTACTTTTCAACTGCTAGAACGTTCCTCTCTGTCACTCAATGTGAAGTGCTCCAAAACAAAACTTTCTCCCTTCTAAATTCACCTAACAAATAACACCAAGTTCTTTACATATCACTCACGTATCTCCGAATCCAAATCGGATCAGAAACAGAAAGGGTTTTATTGCCAAGTAAGTTTCACCACAAACAAGGAATTTGTTCTGGCCGTTGTTGTAACAATTAATACAAAAGGAATAAGGGCAGTAAAAACAAATAAGATCAGTGGACTGAGCATAAAAATAGTAGACTGTGCATTAATAAATGCACAGTCAAGGTTTAGCCAAATGTTTCTCTCAAACATAATTTGTTTGAGAGAAACCCCAAACATAATTTGAGATCTATTGTTTTAGGTTGTTCTATCAGATTGATATTTAACTAGCTTTTTGAGAGGAAATAGTTATTTTCCAAACGATTAATATAACATTAGAGATATACCTGTGCACATTTATTGAAAGTCTACATGTAGGGAGAGATTAGTTTTGCTCATCAGGAAAGCAGGCCTATGGGGCAATGCATGTATGTTACAGCAACATGTCTTACTTGCATGTGTAGGTTTGGGTGTGTCTTCAGAATTTCTCAGAATTTAGTCGGGGTGGTTGCAGATGGGTTACTAGTAAGTATGGTGGGCGGATCCATCTTATTTCTGTAATACCACGCTGTACTTAAAAGGGACTTCAGCTTTAGTTTGATTTCCCTCTTTAAATAAAGGAAAGTAAAAAAAAAAAGTGTGGGACTAATGTTAGGGGCTGCAGAAACTGTATATACTGTAGGTTTTTTTCGTGGGGATTTGTGGGGCTAAACACACTTGGCAGAATCCATGGGAGCTACAGCTGAACACATCAAAGCTAACCACAGTGTGAGGCAGGGAGGGGAGGGGGGAGGAGAATAGCTCTGGAGCAGTCACTATAGACCATACTGCAGTGCTATACTATGCCGCAGTTGCAGGTTTCGGCAGGTTATTTCTACTCCTGCGCTGCAGAGGTCTAACCTCCAAGGAGCCTCTGATCTAGCCTTGGTGCCAGTCCATTTCTGCTCTCAAGCCAACTCCTTATGGAATTGTCATGCCAAACATTTGCTTGACAGTGATGTAAGGAAAAGCTCAAACAGATCTGTGAAAATGCTTCCTATGATGTACAGAATTGCTTGCAAAAAATCCATCAGTTCTGGAACACGTATTCCGCAGAGCTGAACACAGAACTCACATCATACCTCAGATATATCTATCACCCTTTTTCAAAGAAATTATTAACACTTATTATTAACACTATTAACACCTTAAACTGTTCTTGAAGGCCCATGGAGTAATTTCTTATGGCAAGCCATTACTCATCTCCCAGCCTGGAATTTGGACTATTAGAAACAACCAAATCCATAAATTTAAACTGTGCGTAAAGGGATTGCATTGTTTTAGTTGTCAAGGTCCACCCAAAATTGTATTTACCCTTTCATCCCAATCCCTCTAAATTAGGAGGAAGTGGAATTAGTTGTCTTGCTCAGGGACAAAACAACAGATTTTTCACCCTGTACGCTATGGGAGGTGATAAACAGCGTCTGCTAATGACTAAAATTGAATCATAGGCTCGGGAGTTTAGGCAGACTGTCTCTAGACTGTCAGTCATATCTAAGATGTCTGAATCAGGGTCAAGTAGTAATTATGATCTTACGTTAAATAACCAGGACCACAATTCGAGCAGAATTCAATGCCATTCCAATTCAAGAACCAATGGGCGTCCATTGGTATAGCTAGAGTGAGTAATGCATAAATGGGCCATTTTTTAGGATTGTTACAATGGAAAACATGCAAACATTTCCATTAAAAAACTTGAATGTCCCATTTTCACAATACTCAACCTACTTATACAGCTCTGGAAAAAATTAAGAGACCATTGCACCTTTTTCTTTCCTTTCCAAAAAAGTTGAAAAGGAAAGTTTTGAGTGAGGAACAGAAGCATTCAGTTTGCAGTGGTCTCTTAATTTTAACCCTTCTCAACCATTACATTACTGATCAACCATTGCAGTGGTCTCTTAATTTTTTCCGGAGCTGTAGGTATTTTTCTACATTCAATTATAATGGTTTTCCGGTTCCGTAGTTATTTTTGCGTTTATAAATAGAACTGTAGCCTACAAGTTGGAAATGTGTTAATGTTTCTCTGCGTAATTGTGGATCAACTGTGATCTCCAGAATTGGATCTATCCATTGCCCTATTGTGAAGATTGTGTGAATGAGATAAAATATAATAAGCGTGTAGCTATACCCATTTTGCAAATGTGAATTAGTTGAGGAGTAAATTGCCATAATTTGCATGGACTAAATGTGTGGAATAACAGGGATTGACATTTTTAAATGTCTAACCCCTAACTCAGTTCCCCATAAATACAATTTCCAGGTTCTGTTGCCAGGTTCATGATATCCAATTTGTGAGTAAGTCCCTGGTTCATCACAGCAACATCAAGATACAATATGTCTTCCAAAGCACTTCCAATGCCATAATCGTTCTTATTACGCTGCTTGCTCAACCAGGAAGTGTAGACCAGAATCCTCACCCGCTGAACTTAACACAATATCCAGACTTCTACCCCTATTGAAATCACAAGCGCCCAAGCCGCCACAATGTGTTACTAGAGCGGGACAAGGCGAGTCATTGATAGCTAATCCCTTAAACCTGGATGGTGCTGGCCAATCACATTGCCCTCCTCAGGACCCCTGTGCTAATCCAAAAGCAGCATTTGAAACCAGGATTCAAACAACTCAACAACGCAACTACTAACGGCAATGAATTTACCACTGCTCCAAACATATTATTTGTAGTGCTGAAAAAGACCAGGGAGCTTTTCAGAAAGCCTCATGGGGAAGGATAATTATTGCTAAATGGATGAAGTATTAAACTTCACTGTGGATGAAGTATTAAAACACCCAGACTCAAATATTCAGTCATCCTTCTGAACTGAGCTGCAGGATAGGAAGAAAAAGGCTAAGCAATGTCCCCATGAGGCCATTGATGATTTTAAAACATTAGGAAATATCTTTGCATAACAATGTATCAATTAATAAGCATTGGATACAAAAACACATCCTCACCTCCTGTCTCCTCTATCCTCTCTGGCCTCCTCATGAAAAAAGTAAATGTGTACAAAAATGTGCGTACATTAAATGAGATGGCCCTCCATCCTTGTTCACGCGCCTCATCAAGCAACTTCCTTTTTTACAGGGGTGTATCCCAAAATAAATGTGTATATAGATGAAAGCAAATTAAGTGACTTGAAAGCTAATTCAAAGGGGGGAGTGGCAGATTTAAATATGCATGAGTATCCTTGATGAACGTTGGCTATCCAAGAGAGGAAGATACTTTTTCACTAAGCTTCTAACAAATTCACATCTCCTTTACCACTCAATCACATATTGGTTTCTGGGTCACAGAATAGAGAAGGAAGGAAAGGATTTATGAACATTTGCAAAATGAGTATACTCTATGTAGTATAGTCCATGACAGGGGTGGGCAATATTTTTCACTGGGGGCCACACTGAAAATGCCAGAGTGCATCGTGGGCCAGATTACTTTTTTAACCAACATGCCTAAAAAAACACACAACATAGCTAACTCTGTTAACTTGCTTATTATATTTATGCATATTTATTTTCCATGCAACACCGTTTTCATAATCAAACTTAATTTACTTTAACAATGTTTTTTTTATTTTATTATTTTCTGTTAACAACTGTTAATATGGCAGGCAAAGGCCTAAAAAATCCCTTTTTAGGGTTATTACTCAACAGAAATGTTGCAACACATATTTGCCTTAAAACTTAACTTTCAACTCAACAGAGTAAGTTTATTACATAAGGTATAGTGTATAAAAGTTATATAGGTATAATAGTTATTAGGGCAGCCATAAGTCTATGAAATCACTTCTGAAGATTTTCACTCAAAGCAAATGTTGGTATAATTGCCGTCGTCTAACTTCATACAGTATATTTTTTCTACTACGTGCTTTTAACGAGTTATTCCAGCAGCCCAGAACCAAGAAATCAACTTTTTGGGCTACTCACTCAATATGAACAGGAGAGCCTCGTATGGACGTTGACAAGTGAGGTGAAGTCAGGAGTCATTTCTGTTGAAGCAGTGTGCGGTACTGTTGAAGCAGTGTGCAGTTCTGTTGAAGCAGTGTGCGGTACTGCTGCAAGATATTCATCAGTGAGGCTGCATCTGCGCTTGGACTTGTTGAATTGTAGCATCGGGTGACAGTTTTTGTGTTTCTCCGCATGCTCGCTCTGGAAGTGCCTCTGCAAATTGTGCTCTTTAAAAACTGTGACGTTAGCTTAACATATTAAGCAAGTTACTTAACCTGTGACATCTACAAATAAATATTTTCCTGTCAATTTGTTTTTAAATACCCTGCTTTCGTTATCAACTTTTCTTACGTTCATTTCCAGAGATCGCTAGCCATCAATTGCGTATAGTACGTTCAAATGATAACTTCCGCGCGTGGATTGTGGTGCTGGTCCCTACGTATCATAGCAACGCAAATACCTTGTTTCAACCTAAAGGTATTTTAAACAGACAGTATGATACTGCTGTACTTATTACTGGGAGTGCCACGGGACTTTTAATTTGAAAATGAATAAATGTGCAGCAGTAAATAAACTAACGTAATCTGCGGACCTCGTCAGGTATTTTTTATTTTGTATTATTTTAAAAGTTTTGGATGTATTGCGGGCCGGATAGAATTACTCAACAGGCCGGATCCGGCCCGGGGGCCTTATCTTGCCCAGGTCTGCTCTATGAGTATACTCTATGTAGTGACTGTAAGGGAAAGATGAAGAGAGACAGAGACAGACAGACTTTTTTATGCTACGTTACCCTAACACTGACACAGTGTTGACACAGTGACAAGTCTGTGCACATTAATGTGAGAGGGAACATAGAGAAAACAGTGCTTAATTTTAGTCTAAACGTGATTTGGCATGAAAATATAACTTTTTCAATGTATAAAGTTTAAAGCATGAAGAATTTGTGGTTGTGTGAAATCAGAAATCAGATTCATTATAGCCTTGAGATAAATGCATGGCTGTGGCCTCAATGATAGAGAATTGTTCATGCATGGACAGTACATACATTATCTCTTGTTTGACAAGAATGACATTCACATGATTTCTCTTCCACTCCCTGATTTCTCTCCCAGAGACTGCAACTCTTATCACTTCAGCTAAGCGCTTCATAATTCATAGGTTTCCTAAAACACTTTGCCAAGATGTGAATTGTTTGTCCAATCACAAGACAGCCTACTGTTGAGAACATGCAGTGAATCTATCAGAGAAGAAGTAAACAGGCCTTTTGCCTTTTGTTGAATACATTTGAGGAAAATGCAGGATGGAAGGCAAATGGTTAAAAGTAGGCTTGAAAGTAGTCAAGAAAGGCTTTTCACACATGTTCATCGGCCATTGCTGGTGAATGAGCTGCAGAGCATGGCACTGGGTGAGTTTGTGGATGGAAAGATTTTTTAACATTATTTCCTCCTCATACTATGAGACTATGTGTCTCCACATAGTTACGCCTGGATAATTGATGGATTGTGGATGTGCGTGGATTTTATACATAGATTTTCTCCACATCTAGAAAAAATCTAGGAAGACACTAACATTTTGTACAATTAATATTGTCTATTTAGGCAACAAATACATAACAAAAGACATTGCATTCTTTTTTCCTCATCTTTGCAAAGTTTGGTTAAATTTGCAGATACACAGATTGTTTTGCCCAGATCCAACGTATTTAGACTACACCCTGCTACTGCAATATCATAAGTTGAAACCAAGAGAATGTTGTATTCTACAAATAGGAACAGGGCAGGTATTTGTTTTTTTAGAAACATTGAGATGGAGGCTATATCATAATTATGAAAAACATGTGGGAAGAGGACGGTTGAGCAGCAGATACATTCAAAAAGGTAGGAGGAGCCAAAGTTTCTGGATCTTTAGCAAGAGATGCATGTACATACTGTAGGTCAGGGAAAAGCCAGATATGCAGCCAAGCCATGAAAAGATTCCTGTTTTTTCCCTGTTAATCATTAGACATACTAATGATTATCTCGTTTGAATTACTTAGTATTGTTCAAATGAGATACTAGGTTGTTCAAACGAGGTACTAAGTTGTTCAAACTAGAAAGTTTTTACTGCCTTGGGCTTCAGGGCTTCCGGAAATGACATACCAAGTTGTTTGCGAAAGAATTTCAATCCATTTTCTTGTCTTTTTCAAATAAGGTAATTCTGTATGAGTAATTCAGGTGTAGGCTAACAGCTTCCAAATTTCCTCCCAGCATTTCGAAATTCTACAAAGCATATTCTCACACGTTCTGTTGTTCTGTATCTTTCTTTCTCCCCAGATCCCCCAGGTGAGCTATGCCTCCACGGCTGCCGAGCTGAGTGATAATACGCGCTACGACTTCTTCTCCCGCGTTGTGCCATCGGACACCTATCAGGCACAGGCCATGGTGGACATAGTCAAAGCAATGCAATGGAATTACGTCTCCACAGTGGCATCAGAGGGCAACTATGGAGAGAGTGGTGTGGACGCCTTCATACAGAAGTCCCGCGAAGATGGTGAATCAACTCTCTCGCATTAATTTCTTCACAATCTGATCGAGTTTGGAAAGTGATAATGCTAGATTAATTAGGGTATTTCGAGGTCTGTTTAGTTTCAGTTTGATTATTACAAATAGCGCTAATATTCCGATATAAAAAATGTAAAAAAAAACTTTAAATACATTTTGAAATAACAACATGACATTATTTGGTTGTGTTCCCTGCCAAAAATATATATTTCAGTTTCCACATACTGCATATTGTAGTTTCAATTTCTGTCTTAAGGATATCCTGTATGATGCTGACAGGGCTCTTTCGTCTGACTCTCCCCTGACCACCTGTCTCCTCCCTCAGCCATCACCTGCCATTTTACTGATACTGACAGTTGAATGCAACACATAATAAAACAGTTAGGTTGGTTAGAGCCTAAATATTACTAAATATTGGTACTGACAAGTATCTCCATTGCAGCTATGCTTATTACCAACATTTTTATGAACATATTTCAGAGATGTGAATTTCATTGTTTTTGTAAGTTATTTTTTTATTTATGTCTTATCCATGCTCAGTAGTTAACCATCCACTAGCAACCAGACAACACTGTAATGTTATCTCTGTGTGCCAGGAGGCTGGCAAGCTATAGCTCCTCTGCACTTTTGTCACTATGTGTCCGAATGTCCTTTGTTCTTCCTTGGCCTGTGTGTAGTTGGGTGGAATGGGTTATAGTCATTCTAGTTAGTTACAATGCTAGGTTGGTTGGTTCACATTATTCAGATTGTACAAATTCAACTAATTTAAATTGTGTTGGTTTAAGTAATGTAGTTATAGTTAGTTACTTAGTAATCTGAAAATTACTTTCATTTTGTTTAATCATTCAACACTGAATTATATCTACATGAAATATACAGCTCTGGAAAAAAATTAAGAGACCACTGCACCTTTTTCTTTCCTTTCCAAAAATGTTGAAAAGGAAAGTTTTGAGTGAGGAACAGAAGCGTTCAATTTGCAGTGGTCTCTTAATTTTAACCCTTCTGTTCCTCACTCAAAACCTTCCTTTTTGACTTTTTTGGAATGGAAAGAAAAAGGTGCAGCGGTCTCTTAATTTTTTCTGGAGCTGTATCTGTTTGATAAATTAGGTAGGTTTGTATGACAGAGAAATATGATTTCAGTATGAAGTTTTAAAATGTTATACTGTAGATGGGCACAATCTACACAGCATGGGCCCCCTGATTAGTCTGTGGCTATGCTGCCCCATACCCAACAAACTGCGAGCATTGTGTATTCTGACACCTTTCTATCAGTACCAGCATGAACTTTTTCAGCATTTTGAGCTACAGTAGCTCGTCCGTTGGATCGGACCACACGGGCCAGCCTTCACTCCCCACGTGCATCAATGAGCCTTGGCCGCCCATGACCCTGTCGCCGGTTCACCGCTTTTCCTTCCTTGGACCACTTTTGATAGGTACTGACCACTGCAGACCGGGAACACCCCACAAGGGCTGCAGTTTGGGAGATGCTCTGACCCAGTTGTCTAGCCATCACAATTTGGCCTTTGTCAAAGTCGCTCAGATCCTTACGCTTGCCCATTTTTCCTGCTTCTGACACATCAACTTTGAGGATAGAATGTTCACTTGCTGCCTAATATATCCCACCCACTGACAGGTGCCATGATAGTGAAATTATCAGTGTTATTCACTTCACCTGTCAGTGGTCATAATTTTATGGCTGATCGGTGTATGCATATATCAATACTGTTTTGCATTTGAGTTGAATTTGCTTCATTGCCATGAAACCATTGACATAACATAGATGCAATGTTTTACCTAGAGTTTTATTTACCTACGAGCCCCTGGCTCTTACTGCAATTGATTGTTTGCTGCTAAAGCATTCCATCTCCATGCATTACTAACACTAACCAATCTAAATAGAATGGCAGTTGGACCTTTATGTTAATATACAGATGTCATGGACAAAGACGATTCTTGAATTAAACGCTTTGTTCGTGCAGCTGAACCAAACAAATCAGGGGAAATTACCATCTTGCTTTTGAGTACTTTTATCTTTGCAGTGCTATTTGTCACAATGGCCTAGATCTGCTTCAGAGTATGCTCAGGTATATATGGCATTATGCAATATCAGCTGTGTTTCCTTAGGAAGCATTAAAGGGCCAGATATCGGTGGTTTCCAAGGGAATTTGACCATGAAAAATGTCATAAATTTGACAATGAAAAAAGGAAATTACAGTCATACAAGCCCTGCCATTTGAGCATTCCAGCCTCAGACTGACAAACACCTAGTTCCAGTAGATATAATAGTAATACCCATATCACCCACAGATGTACAGTAAGTGGCACTGCTGAATCAATAGAATTCAGTCAGTAAGTATAAGGAAAATTAGAGTACAGCCAACAACATTATGACTATCCATCAATACAAATCCTTCTGTATAAGAAATATTGTTTTTTCACATCCTCATCCACCAAATACAGAATGGTTTATCTGACAAGTAACGACATAACATATATCATAACATAGCCTAACATTAATCATTTATCCAATAGTAAAAATGTAAATGTTAAACGTGCAAGGCATACCACATGCTATATGTCAAAGTGAGGTTGTGGAAGTTGAGAAGTTTTCTCGCTTTGCAGTCGTACAGCCATGCCTGGGAGATTGGAAGGAATGATTGATTCTGTTTCTTTTTGTTTGCTGGGAAAGAGCTCAGGGCCATTCATCTTTGTCTCCCCTGGCCTCAAATTTGGCCCAGATTGATGGGCGTTTGGCAACATAATCTTAAATTAAGTGTATAGTGATTTTCAATATTAAGAACATTAATAATTCAAATAATGGGAAGTGTATCAGGTCAGTGGTTCTTAATTAATTATCAATTTTGACAACAGAATATCTGAATACATGAACGTGCTGTGTTTGTTTGTGGGTTTGTGTATGGCTGCAAGCATTCTTGTTTTTTTTTCCTTTTTCTATTACTGTGTCCCTGGTATGTCTGCAGATAATGTTTGTCCTGCTAACAATGCATCTGTCAGCTTACGAGTGTCAGTGTCTTGAAATAGGCACCATGGCCACATTTAGTGTCAGCTTTCTGTCTTCACCAAAGCAGTTTGTCCAATGAGTACCCATGTCTAAGGTTCAGGCTGCTATATATAGTCAGCTCTGGCCCAGTGGAATTGTTTCTGCTCTTCATGGACTGCGAACAGATCACATCCTAAGCACATTCAGCCAAAACCTTTTTAAGGTTTTCAATGCTTTTGAATGCCAGTGACCCCCAAATGTTACAAACTCCTGAATATTTTAACAGTAATTATACAGAATTCATATTCACATTTTTATTTTTATTTTTTTTCCCCACTGCCCAATTTCATAGTCTTATCAAAGTGTTTCTTAGCGTATAATAATATATCGCAGCAGGCCCTCCTAGGCATCCGCACCTGGAAGCAGGGTGCCTAGAAGTTACTTTTTTCAACGCTGCTAGTCTAACCAGAAAGTCACGTGGATCAACACATGTGAGGGCACCTGAGTTAGATTTGCCCCAACTGCCTGAGGAAATCCCCGGGGTGATGCAGAATGGAGCCCAATGCCCTTCCCAGGTGCTCTTTAGCTAGCAGCATAGTCAGAGCTCAAATCAAATATGTTGTGTCTGGTCTGGTGAAATAAAAAATACTATATGCTTTTGCACAATTACATTATGAAATATGTATACATAAAATGGATCCCGCTCATGGCTTTGGTATTATGACAAATAATTATATCAAATCTTACAAATTCATTGTGCTTGCCTAGACACTTGTGCAACCTTGACACCAACTTCCATGCACTTAAACCAGATGGAATTGGTTTAGTGGCAAGTTTTGATATTGTTCTAAATTGTGTACGAGGAATGAATTGTCTACATTAGTACATATAAGTAATTTGAACATGTGACACAGCTGTTTACTGCAGAGAGTAATATGTCTTGGTCTTCAACATATCACAAGTTATTTCAGCAAATGATAAATAATTTATAGTGGCCTGGTTTGGTTCACTGGTCTAAGCCTTTGTCTTTGTGATACTTATACTGCTATAGCATAAGTTCTAATCCGATCCACTGCATTTTCAAAAAAACCAAAACCCTCTCCTCTATTTCTCACTATTTTCAGGTCCAATAAATCATAAATGCCTGACAAAATATATCTTTTAATGAATATATATATTTAAAACCAGTAATTTGACAAATGACAATCAAATAATTACAACGGGACTCAACAGTATAATTATCTGCAGGTAAAAACTAATTAATGAGGCCACATTCATTCTATTATATATTGATGGTAATGATATTAATGAGTCAGTCCTGGCTACAGTGGGTTTACTGAAATGTTTAGGGAGTGAAAACAAATCATTCTTCAACAATCATGTAGCTAGATAATGATCAAGCAAGGGAATGGAGAGGGAGAAGTGAACATACCTGCCCTGGAGCTGCAATGGATGTGGGCGTAGCACAGCGGTTGTGAATACAGTACTCCCCGAGCAGGGAGCAGACCGTTCACGCTCAGCCTGACCTCTGACCACCGCGGGGGCTGAATGTAATCACTGCTGACATGCCAACCGCTCTGTGTGCCATTGGGTCTCTCTCCTCTGCCAGGTCCCCATGATACTGTACCAGCTAAGGCTTGAAGAAAGACCAGCAGAGGAGGGAGCAGAGGAAGGCCCCCTCAGAGCCCTCCAGCTTCCCCAGGAGGGAAAAAAGTAGTTCATATGTGCAGAGTTAAGCCAGCTCAGCGATATGTATGTTGGAGCTGCTAGTTTGCACCATGGGGAGTCTGAAGAAAGGGAGTTCCAGGCTTCCATAGATTAGCCAGGATGGAGTTCATTTATTGCAGGTCGAGCTCAGTTTAACTGAAGCAGCAACTTTCCAACCCACTTCATTTCACTGATAGACAGGCAAAATGGTAGGTCAATGTACTGTAGCTTTTCAAGCAACTCTGCCGGGAAGTAAAAACAAACTATCTAGCTGCCAAGCCAACCTGCTGAACCACCATTATTGCTTAGCTTCTTATTCACTGTGGCAACTGGAAGCAATTCAACATGTCTATAAATACCCACCAACCCATGACATGTCCATTTAGCATTCCTCTCAACCAGCCCTGTATCGTTGACTTTTCTCTGTTCTGAGCACTCGACTTCAAAAGGTCCTTGCACTTTAAGTCCCCATGTGCCAGACAATTACACCCTGCACGTTTATGATCATAACAGCAGGGCCCTTTTCAGTAATCCTTATACCTATCCAAGCTATGTAAGATGTTACACTGAAGTCAGCAAACTCTGGGATTGTACTCAGGAGTTCACTGATCAGTGTTTCCCTCTTATTGTAATCAGAGAGACACTCCGCCGCTGTTAAATCATGATGCGCCACCAGAGAAAAACCAAGCTCAGCGCAGTTTAAAATCGCTAGCAGTTTACTATTGCACAAGCCTCAGAGCAGAGTAACAACATCCTACACCCAACGTTTGGAGTATCAAGCTAGTGAGTGAGGTCAGAGAAACTTAACTGGTTGTGTTGGTCTTGTAAGTGGCTGTGACACTGATGAAAAGAAGGTTGCCATCGTCTGAGCGACAACCAAAGATAAGAAGCTAGCTAGCCAGCTAACTAACTGTCACAACTTGATAGCTACAATCAGCTAAAATATCGTCAAATTATCGTCATGCAGGCAACGTTAGAGATTTGACAGCAACAGTATGACCCCTGGTTTTCATATTTTGCCGTCAAAAGAAAAATCTGCGGTGAAACGTTATATACATTCGTCAGCAACAATAAGAATTCGTATTTTTCCTTCAAAGTCTATGGTGTATATGTAGTGTGTAATGTGAACATTTTCAAATAAAAATGATGTGGGAAAAATATAAACAAAACAAAATTGCTATTAAAATGATTCTTTACATAAGATAAAGAATATTATGAGGTGGAGGACATTGAGAACTCTAGAACTTAAGTATGTTAATGTATATCTATAATAAAAACATCTAATATAAAAAAAAATCAGATTTAGATGATATTATTGTTGTTTATTTCCTTGTGGTCATTAGCTTTAGAGAGAGATTGTGTTATAAATCAAACCACACTATATTTTCCACCTCTCCCCACCGTAATGTACAAGGGATATTTTTTGCCGGAAAACTATCCAATGCAAAATACTCAAAATCATGGGGCACTGTGTGCTACATCCAGCAAAACTATATTTTCTACCCTCTCTTTAACCCCCAATGCAACACCCAGTAATATACTGTACATGGAATACATATTGCCTCATTAGTCAGTAGCTAGTTGCTTTAATTAGGAGTCTGGGAGGCGATTCATGAACAGTTTTAGAGAAACAGATACAGTCAATACAGTAGTGACTGGCTATGTCTCATCATTACCAAACCTACCTGACACGGTAGACATGTCAATGTGGACAATGCATGATAACTACACTTTACAGGTCAAACTGCTTAAGCTCTGTTCCATTTAGCCTAATGATTTACCCTCTAAAACAATATTTTTTTATCACGTACAGGGCGAGCGTAGTTACATTGTTCTCATGATATTCTTCAGTTTCTAACACATACCCAAATAATGTTGTTGGCTCCTCCTGTTCTCGCTGAGGCCAAAGCATAAATAGGAGAAAAGCCCTGCAAAAAACTCAAACTTGGCCACATCTCAAATAGACTGTTAAATAAATTACATGGAGCATGATGTAATGTTACCGAGGAGGGTGCCAAGGCAAATCAGAGGTCTAGAGGAGGACGAGCTGGCCAATTATTTGGCTACTCACGTGGACCATTAGACGACTGCAGCATTATGTTGTTGATGTGCACCCACGGTATTCCAACAAAAAAAGTACTTCAGACAACTCTGGACAGTTACTTTAACAGTAATCTCAGTAATCTCAGATTACTCCAACATCCCCACTAATTAAAACAATCCAATGTGTCATGTAGAAATGCAGTTGGAGTGCTAATTAGTCAATCAACCAGTGGCGGTGGTGATAATCAGCCTCTTCATAATCTGAGGCGCTTGAATGCTTTGCCCAGCACTAAGGATAAACAGATTGCTGCTGTTGACCCTGAGACTACATTTAGCTTTCACATTGTGACAAGTAGCACCTCAACTGGGCTGTACACTGTTGCTGTGATGTAAAGGATTTTTGTGTCTTTGTGTCTATAACTAATCAACCCCAGGGCAAGTCATGGCTAAGCTACCCTAAAGTAAGTGACTGGACCAATGAAGTCAGATTCCTTTCCTGTCATAAAGATTGCTTCATTATCCACTTAATTTAAGAAATTACTAAAAAAATACTTAATTAATGAAATATCATAATACAATACTTTTCACCTTAACTACAACACTAATAGGCCAGCTACACTTAACTATAGATGAACTAGAAATTCCAACTTTCAAAGTATGTATATATCTTGAGCGGGAGTGTGAAGCTAACTGTTGCTAGCTAATAGAAAACGCCTATGTAGGTCTGGCTCGGTACATAGTACACTCCATTAATTAGCTTTATTCTCCAGAGAACACAAAATATATTGTAACTTCAAATAGTATTCAGGCCCCTTTCACTTTCTACACATTTTGTAGACTGAATAATATAACTGATTAAATAATCTTTTTTGCCATCAATCTACACACAATACCCCATAATTATTATGCTAAAACACGTTTTTAGCAATCTGTGCCAAGTTATTCAAAATAAAAAAAACAAATGTCTAATCTACATATGTTTTCAGTGACTGATAGATGGCCACTTTATTCCACACTTTGTAAAGGCAGCCTAATAAATCGATTTTGGTCTCATCAGACCAAATCAAATATTTCCTAGTGTTCCAGGGGGCCTTCAGACGGCATGTCAAATTCCTTTCACTCAGGAGTTGCTTCAGTCTAGCTACTCTACAGTACCATAAAACCTGATTGATGGACTGCTGCAGAGATGTTTGTCCTTCTGGCAAGTTCTCCTATCTTTGCAGAGAAGCTCTGAATCTCTGCTAGAGTGGCTTTTGGGTTCTGATTTTGTGGTGTTCCTTTGCTTTTATCACTGACTATTTTTACACTTGTTAAGGCTGGCTTGCTAGTGATATTGTTGGCAAACACCCGGCAGATTCTATGCCAGGTACATGAGTCAGACAAACCATGCCCTACGGAATGGGTTTCACTCTTTCAGAGCACAACACACACAATTGTCTTATGTCTGCTTCGGTTATGCTAATGGAGCAATTGTGTAATGCAGGTCGTGAGAACACTACTGGGGGCTTTGGGAAATTACATTTGTGCAGTATTCACATTTCTGGAAAGACTTTCCCCTTGGGAGTGAGGGGATATGTGTATAATTGAATACTAATTTTGGATTAGACTCATTCAAGTTTCCTCTCTCACTTGCATATAAAAACTCTTGTTGTTAAGTTAATTTTACTTTGGGCCGCATTCCAGACTGTAATGTCTGCGTAGTGGTAGGAAACAGGCGCAACGGAGATCCAATGCGGCCCTCGAAGCGCCGAAAAGCCCACACAGGGCAGCCCGAGGGAGGGGGTAGGCAGGACCGAAACAGGACCCCGCTGTATGATCCCAGCCAAACGGGAACGCAGGACAAAGCCACTGGCCAGGAGGTGGCCTGCCAGGTTGAGACTGGGACCATGTCAGGTCCATCCCAGCAGGGAGGCAAGGCAGGGTCTGGTGCTGCACACAGACGGCCTGCAGGGAGAGACTTTGTTCAAATGCTCATTAAAGCAATCAAGCATATAAACTTTGTCAGAGATCTGAATTGAGTCTTTGACAATGCATGGAGGGAGGTCTGAAGTATTTTTATGACCATCTAAATATTTAACCCAAAACCTCTTAGGATCATTTAGATTATTTGCAGTTTCATTTAAAAGTGCAATGCTTTGGCATTTCTAATAGAAACTGCACTATTCCTAAGTTGCCTAAACGACAGCCAGTCTGACTCACATTCAGAGTGCCTGGCCTTGGCCCACGCCATATTAAGTTGGTGAATAAGACATGACACCTCAGTCGAAAACCATGCATTGTCACAACCTTTAACCTTGTATTTTCTAAGGGTGAATGTCTATTAATAATTCCCTTAAAACCATTGTAGAAATTTATTTAGCACTTTCTACATCCAGAATGAGGTAAATCTCCCAATCAAACTTAGGAAAATCATGCAAAAAAACTTGTACAGTACCACACACTGCTTCATATTTCGCATGATTATAATACGAGACTTTGTTTTCTCTATTTTAGCCTGCCTAAAATATGCAACTACACAGTGGTCACTGGTAATTTGCAAAGACACACGCTGAGGAATATTTATCTGGAGCATTTGTGAGAATTAAATCTATTAGTGATTTTTCAGGATATTTTTGATGGGGCCTAGATATTAAATTGAACACTTGAAAGAAATGTAAAGATTTTTAAAATCATCAGACAATGGCTGTAACCAGTTCCAATTAAAATCACCAATAAGGACAAATTCCTTATAATTAATAGAAGATATAAGACTAAAGAGGGGAGAGTATCACTGGATGCCGAGGGAGGTGTGTAATAACCCACCACAGTAAGATGAAAATCTCCAGGTCAAGAGCCAATAACTGCTCAAAAAAATTAAAGGAACATGTAATCGTCATAGTATCACACCAAGTCAATTAAACTTCAGGGATATCAATCTGTCCAATTAGGAAGCATAAGCAATTGTAAATCAATGTCACCAGATTTGGTGCAAATGAAAGTGACAACAGGTGCACTGGAGAGGCAAAAGCAAGACAACCCCCAAAAAGGGAATGGTTTTGTTGTTGGTGGCCACAGACAATTGCTCTCTCTTTATCCTTCCTGACTGTCTCTTCTCTAGTTTTGCGTTTTGTTAGTGTCCTTGTCACTACTGGTAGCATGAGATGGTACCTGCAGCCCATTCAGGCGGTACCTGCAGCCCATTCAGAGCCCTATAAAATGACTTCCAGCAGGCTACCTGACCAAACTGTCAGAAACAGACTCCATGAGGGTGGCATGAGGGCCGGACGTGTGCTCACAGCCCAGCACCATGCAGCTCGATTGGCATTCGCCAGAGAACAACAGAATTGGCAGGTCCGCCATTGGCACCCCGTTCTCTTCACAGATGAAAGCAGGTTCACACTGAGCACATGTGACAGACGTGAAAGAGTCTGGAGACGCCATGGTGAATGTTATACTGCCTGCAACATCATCCAGCGTGACCAGTTTAGCGGTGGGTCAGTGATGGTCTGGAGAGGCAAATCCTTGGAGGGTCACGCAGACCTCTACGTGTTAGCCAGGACACCATCCGCCGTCTCATCAGGAGCATGCACAAATGTTGTCAGGAGTGCATACAGGCACATGGGAGCCATACACACTACTGGGTGACATTATGAGTAGCCGTGATGAAATTTCCTGCAAGTTGGAACAGCCTGTGATTTCAATTGTTTACTTTGATTTTCGTTGTTTGAATCCAGCCCTCAGTCGGTTGGTGATTTTGGTTTCCATTGACCATTGTTACATCATTTTGTTCTCAACGAATTACACAATGTACAGTAAAGATTTTGAACTTTAATATATTTTGTTTCATCGAACCCCAATGTGTGATTTCAGTGTTCCCTTAATTTTTTTGAGCATTGTAATTCAATTTGTTAACTAACTGACTTGGAGAGTAACACATTCACATGATACCTACATTTTATATACATTACTACACCCCCACCTTTCAGGTTGATGTGTCCTATATTAAATCCATTTATGGACATATCCTTATCTAAAACTGATTTACTGATTTACGACTCAGATAAAACAACCACATCAGCGTCGGTAGTACTTGACCAGATACAAATCATATCCATATTTCCAATTAAGCTACTTACATTCAAATGTATAAAACCTAACCTCACTCTTGATGAAAAGTAAGATTTTAATTAAACCTTGTGGGCCAGGATTTGGCAACACATTTCTAGATAAGAATAGTATAAGAACAATCAAATGCCTTGGCGTTACCAATTTGATGGGAATATCTTTCTTGTAATTACAAGTCATTTTAAATTTAAAATATCAATGCGTGTTCATAATGCAACAATCTTGTTAAATCATAAGACACATAAGTAGAATGTGTACATACATGTACGCAATGTGTACATTTTACCTCTATGTAAACGTGTACATTTACTTTGGTGATTTGGATTCTGTGAGAGCGTATGGTGGTAGTTTGGTATAAACTAGGCCTACCCTGGACTTAAAATTGCCTCACTGTGACACCTAAGAGAGTTATTTGACTCAGGGGAGTCCCCGGCTTTAAACAGTCAGACAAGGGGCTCCAGGTTACTCATTACGGGAGTAACGATCCCCCATAATGTGCACAATGATGTTATAATTATGCAATTAGCCTTTTATGGCCAAGAGTTCTGCTCTGTTTTTTATTCTAAAAATGCTGTATTTGGGGAATAGTTTCCATCTTTACCTTTGCTTTTGTGGGCGTTATTCGTCTGTGCCATGTGTCAGCATGCATTCATGTGGGTGGGTGGTTGATGATTATGCATATGTTTATGTTATGTATGGATATGTTTATGTTATTTTGGTTTTGGACAATTTTTAGCTAGAATCACATCTTTCCTTAAAATCCTTGAGGATTACAGTTGTATTCCCAATGCTCAGAGACAGATGTAATTGAATTATCCTTCCTTATAGAAAAAAGTATGTGAGTTAATTATGGAAAGTGAAGATACACTATACAAGCTTTAAGGCATGCAACTTTAACCTTGAACACTATTTCATATATATATATATATATATATATATATATATATATATATATATAAAGTGTATATATATATATACACTTATATATATATAATTATGAGACCACTGCACCTTTTTCTTTCCTTTCCAAAAAAGTTGAAAAGGAAAGTTTTGAGTGAGGAACAGAAGCGTTCAATTTGCAGTGGTCTCTTAATTTTAACCCGTCTGTTCCTCACTAAACCTTCCTTTTCAACTTTTTTGGAAAGGAAAGAAAAAGGTGCAGTGGTCTCTTAATTTTTTC
>JACXGI010007942.1:0-11245 GCA_016801175.1 Esox masquinongy
AATATTGAACCTTTTCACAATATTCTAATTTTCTGAGATACTGAATTTGGGGTTTTCATTAGTTGTCAGTTATAATCATCAAAATTAAAAGGAATAAACACTTGAAATATATCAGTCTGTGTGGAATGAATGTATACATTATACAAGTTTCACTTTTTGAATGGAATTACTGAAATAAATCAACTTTTTCATGGTATTCTAATTATATGACCAGCACCTGTGTATGCATTGATTCTTGAAGAACTTAACCTAGAAATGCATTGTGAACTTATTCCAACTGTTTTGTTGCACAGAATGGGCCTCATTCACCAATATCTTCCTTTAAGTTTTTTTACTTAAATTTGTTTGTGAGAAAGGTCCTAAGAAAGGTCTACATCAGATTCATGACGTGTTCTTAAACAGCAGAATTGTTCACACCTATGTTCTTATAATGATGAATCCCATTGTCCTCGTAAATTGAAAGCACGTGCCAATTGTTCCTAATTAGCATAGGTAAACGCCCCGCCAATCCCCATAAAAGGGCATGATTCTGCAGGCCAGTGTGCACACACAGAAATCACACACAGAGGTTGAATCACAAATCACATACTTGCATAATATATAGCATGCCAGATTAGTATATGTAGTGCCGGCTCTAGACATTTGGGGGCCCTAAGCAAAATCTGATTTGGGGCCCCCTCTCTTCTATTGGTCGGGGGCTCCCTAGCAGTCAGAGGCCCCCTAGCAGTCAGGGGCCCAAAGCAGCTGCTTCTGTTGCTTATGCCTGGAGCGGGACCTGAGTATGCGAGAAGATTAGTACGTCCCAAACCATAGCACGCTGAAAATAGTATGCCAAAAGTCCCTGGATGGTCTATTTCTGGTGGATTTTCGATGTATGCATCCGTGCATGTTTTTTGGGGTAATATAGACCACAACCCCTTCTGCAGTAAAGGAAGAGGGGTTTCCACGATTCTCTCGTCTTTTCACTTGACGAAAAAGTCAGTTATCGTCACCTATATTGATTGATTCAATAACTATGTAATTCACGTACAAATGAAAAATGAACGTTGTTGTGCCATGAAATAAAATAGCTCGAGTGCGTAAGTGTGCTCTTGTGTGTGCACAGATTCTGTTCTTACCCAAGAACAAATCCCAAATAAGAAAACATTGGTGAATGACAGAATCTTTGTAGAAACTGTGTAAGTGGGTTTTAAGAAGGAATTTCTTCTTAAGAATGGTTGGTGAATGAGGCCCAATCAGCCCAAATTACAGGAAAAAAGCTCCTATGTTTGTATACAAAGTAAATGTAAACAAACACTATATAAGGTTAAAATGTGGTTAAAAACCACCAATAATGTTGATATGCTGGATGGTCAGGCCTTGTTTTAATAGCTCTATCTATGAACTTCAGAGAGGATTTCTCTAGACCCATCAGCTTTTACCAAAACTCAGGTGGGGTTGCCACTTCGTTTTTGTTAAAATAATGATTCCAGCTTTAAATCTAATTTGCCCCACATTTCCGTCAGAATGCAAATTTGTCTTTCCAAATGGACATACTTATCTGATACAGCCCGTGCTTTCAGCAGTGCAGATGTGTAACATATAGTGGCTGACTTGGGCAAGCTGATATCTACAAGGAGAACATACATGGTTACTTCAAAGTAATCATAGTTGGTTGGCTTGAAACATGTGGTCCTGTGTCTCAAATCGGTAGCATTAATGATGGATGTTTTTTTTAAAACTGTTTTTATTTTAGATGATATATGGTTGTGGCAATCTCACAATATTATTTTCAAGTTGGTTTGCTGTACTTGCACCAAAACATTTTTTTCTGGGTCATCCCTGTCTGACATCCCATCCAACCACCCCAGACAGTGCAGAGCCATTTTCCCCTCTCCCTGACCACCCCTGGTCATTGTCCTTGACCTATATCTTACCGTCATATTTGGCTAGGACTGCTTGTACATCAGCGTAGGCCTGAAGCTCCAGTAGGGCCTCCAGGAGGTTTTCATGTATATTCAGCATTCCCAAAAGTGGGAATTCTTTCATTAACTGTGAGAACATAAGGAGGAGTAAGTGAGAAAAGCAATCCTATAAGGTCAGGAGTAATCAGTATTAAAAGGTGTTTAGGCTAGGACAACATAGAGCACTTCAGTTTGTTCTTCTCTTAAATGATTCAGAGCTGGAACACCAGAACCCTCCCTGTAGCCAATCAATGATATCAATCAATTAACAACCTACCTAGAACAAAACAAACACTTCCATAACGCAGAACTTAAGACCCTTACGTCTCGCATCATTTTCACTGCCTCCTTGATGCGGCCCAGCTTGCGTGCACACATTGCCAGCCTGCGCTTTATATACACCAGCAGGTTGATGTCTTTTCCAGCTATGTAGAAGAGGAAATGCAAAGCATGTAATATTATGTATTGTTTGAACCCATTTTTTCCAATTCCACAATGTTCTATTCACGATTATGAACTTGCCACAACGCAAGAGCTGATCCCAAGAGCTGATTCGCTGAGTCAAACATCGAAATTACCTCAAAACATGGTTGTTTCGTTGGCGTCTGGCAGGCGCCTGGCAGTGATTTACTATGCCATACTCTGGACCCCCAGGGCTGACCAGTAGTGGCATCAATGACGCGGGATGGGGCATGCATTTTAATTCTAAAATTCTTATCGCCGACCAATAATTTAACCTAAAGCCTTGTTAACACCAGGCACGGCAAAAAATTACCGTACGGTACCTTAATGCAAACATCGCAATCAATCTTCTGCATCTTCATAACCAGTATCGCACAGATGGAGGAGAGCCTAGTTTTGTTAGCGTCTAGCAAGGCGACGAGCAGGAGCTTCTCTCAATTTTGTTTTCATTGTAGCAGATGAAATGAACACTTTGAAGTCATGCAAGCTATATATATTTTCCACAAAAATGTCCCTCAAATATTTAACCAATTGGGCATAATTTAGCATAAGTCTCAAACTTGGTTTTTTAAGGCTACTACAAATATTGAGCTGTCAAAGCTTTTTATGCAATCCCATAAACACATAGTTGGAAGCTGCATATTAGCTTTTCTTTGGTGGTAAATCAACTTCTGTTTCTGATACCGAATTTCAACTCATGCGACACACCTGCCGTACCGCATCCAAATCTGGCTGAGTGCGGTAGATTAGCCAGATGTGGATTGCTTTTTAGTGAAATGAATGGACTTCCGCCAGAATGCAATACATTTTGCCGTGCCTGGTGTGAACGAGGCTTTAAGGGTCAGAGTCTGGTTGCTTGTGATGTGGTCCAGGACTCCATTTCATCACTTACCACTTCGCAGGGCCTGTTTAAACAGCCTCTCAGCCTCTGTGATGGTGGTGGCTTCCTCCTCGGCAAGGAGCACGTAGGCTGCAGCACACCTAAAAACCATAGGGAAGACATTGTGCTACGTGTTCTAGTAGTATGATGTACATGCTTGTTTTTACTGAATAACACCAAAAACTGTCTAAGGTTGTTCCTAAATGAGCATGCAGTGTCTTCTGAATGATGTTACGGTGGTGAAACTCACTCGTGGTTCATTTCTATGGCCTGGTAAGCAGCTCTTATCCGGGCTTGGGGGTTCCTCTCCCTCCAGGCCTTCTGCATCACTGAAAAAGGACCGGAAAAGACGACGAACACTGAAACTGTATAGACGTGGATCCAGAACACTGTTCACAGACACACTAGCTGTGAGGCCAATATGGACAACAGTTAAAAAGACCATCTTATTTCCTCTCTTCACAGATATACCCATTGAAAGGCTTTGATTCTAACCAGTGTCTTCAAGCTTGAGTTGCTGAGTGTCACCAGTAAAGAACGTCTGGTGGTCCTGAGCTGATAGGTTCATATCGTAGTAGGTTAAGGGCTCTTTTCCAGTCACCCAGGTATACCTTCAAGTGCGTAGAAAGTTAGATTCATTTATTAACTTATGGCAATTTAACTTCAGTTAGGAGGCCGGTTTAGCTAAACTCAGCACTAGTGGCATCCTGTGGTGGAGTGCACATACCTGCTGTATTCAGCCCCTCTGAATAGATTTAAAGGATTCCTCCAAACTTTACACTCTGCAAAAAACAGTGTTGTTGTATTATTATTTTGCATTACATTGCGGCATTGATGGCCTTGCAAACCTGATCCACTTAATGGAAGAAAATGGACTGAAAGAGTACCTGAACTTGTCCAATTAGAAATTACTTGTTTTTGTTAAGCGTTGGAAAATGTTTCTGTGCGCTCTTCTAGTGTGCTCCTAACACTAATTAATAAGACCTAGATATGTTCTGGAAAAACACAAGACTGGTGAAATGATTACCTGAGACACTAGGTCTTGGCTCAGCCTCTCCATTTACCGAGGAGAACAGTCCTGTGGTGGTGCTGCTTTCCACTCCACCTAGGAGAGGCCGCAGGTGGCTAACAGACACCTGCTCAATGAACGAGGTCCCATACTTACGGAAGTACCACCACTCAAATATCTGCGGGCAGGGGATTGGGAAAGTCTTACAGACAGCAATGTACCAGCACCCAAATCTTCCAGACCATTAAATTAGACAATCTTTATTATGAAACTAGGCTACTACTTCCACATTTAAGAATGCATTGTGTCCAAACTACACTAAAGGCTAACCAATAAAACCCTGCAGAAAGTAACCCTGTTAACATCACAACTTACCAAAATTAGGCCAGAGATGAGCGAGGAGGTTCCAGTGAGTGCCACATAGAATTTAGGGGTCAGCGTATTTAAGAACACAGACGCTGAAACAACATAAGTTAGGCTAAATCAATTCAAATGCATCACACAAGCAAATTAATATCACTGCACATGCCTAAAAGGATTTCAGATTGAAAACCGCAGGTAGAGGCAGATAATGTAGCGTTTACCACATACATTGACTTAATCGGTATGTTAATTCCATGCAAAACATAGATGACATTAACGATAACTAGCTAGTTTAGCCACATTCACACAATAAAACAGAACATTCATTGCTGTTTTAAATGACGTTAGCTAGCTAACTACCTGGCTAGTTCATATGCAAAAGCTTACTAGCTAGAAGCCACACTGGCTAGCTAGATAGTTAATAAATAAACCAAACAGTATTTTTCATGCAATGTGTTGTCTTTCAGTTGGCTGGCTAACTTACTATGGAACTGTCAAACGTTCAGTTCCTGCACTGTCTTTCGATTTCTATTTGTTCGCAGGAGGATTGGCTACATTAGCTAGCTAGTCTATTCTTAGATGGCTACTGTGGCTAGTCAGCTAACTCACCTGAGGTAAGAGTGTCCTGCAATTTCAAGGGGCTTCGCAGAACATAGATCATAGTTAAAACCATGGCAAACCAAACAGCACATATGTATGTCCATGACCAGGACAGCCATGATTTTAATTTATCAGTAAATCCAAGAGATTGGGGATTACTACTGGTAGCGTCCTCCATGTTTTTACCGGATGGCTGTGCTGTAAACAGAGGAATCATGTGCCAGTGGCACTGTGGCGATCCGCTTCCTCGCTCTGTGCAGTCGTTGATCACCACTAGCAGCAGAGGTTCGTCCTATATGAGCCAAGATGGCCGATTTCGAAGAACAGCTCTCTGAGGAAGAGAAGGTACAGTACTTTAAAAGCTTTTCTCAATGTTTTGTGACATTAACTAAATTACTGCATGTTGTTTTGTCCCTTCGTCTATTTTTTTGCCTGCCGAAATAGTTTGCTAAGCGAGTATCTAACTAGCTAACATTACCTTCTTGCTAACTAAGCTAGCTATGTCATTAGCTTGCTGGGTTAATAGCTAGCGAGTTAGTTAGCTAACATTCCTTGTTCTGTGATTTCACTACTGACAGGGGGATAATTAACGTTAGTTGGCCATGGGGGTTAGAAGACTACGTTTAGAAATGTGGAGCAGTTTGTTTACGTGTTTGTTAACATTTCTTTGCAAACGTTAGCAACCTTCCCCAAAGATGAGTTACCGAGTACTACTCTTAACTACACTAGTCAGCTAGCTAGTTGTATGTCTTTGCATTGTTGTCAAGACAGTGACAGTTTAGCTGGGCTTTACTGTTGCATTATAGCCAGGCTTTGGCGCTTTGCTAGCTGACAATGCAGGCGCAATTGTCCCATCAAGTTAAGTTATACTGTAACGTTATCGAGCTATACATTTTTATATAATTGTCTTCGTGTTATTCACAAATGTTAGTTATCCAGCAAATGCTTTTAGTCTATGAAAGTATTTATTAGCTTGCTAGTTAGCTCGTTTAACTAGCTAGCAAGATAGCCCAATAGAGTCTGTACTTCCTGTATTGACTGAAAGTCTCCACACCCAGAGACAGCTTTGAAGATAACAAGTAGCCATAATGTATCACATTTTCTGTCTTTTATAATATATTCCCTATTAATTATAGTTACCCTCTTACAACACAAGGTACTTTTGATTCGTCTGTAAATCATGATTTCATAAAAAAGTCCATGTAAATATAAAACCCTATTCAAAATAGGCCTACTTGTTCTGAAGATAATAAATGGTGAAAATTATTTTGGCCACTTTGATTGAATCATCAAAAACGTAACAGCCTTCATGTGTGGGCTTGGGTTAGACAGGTCTTGGTGTTTGCAGCTTGCAAATAAGCATTTTTTGTCTGCATGCCACCTGGTGTAGCATTTCTACTGCTTTTATGGCAGGCCTAAAGCAGGAAGTGTGGCCAGGTACATGTACAGACGAGTAGAATGAGCATAAGGTATTTACTGAATTCTGCTTTGCTGTGAAAGACACCTTACAGTCTTTGGGAGCATAACACTCCAGAAAATGTTGTTGCAGTTGGTATTGTTAGCATGCACTGCAACTATGTTACAAAGTAGCAAAAAAGCATTATGCAGTGAGCACTTTTACTGTGGAATTAAGTTTAAAAAAGCCTTTGGGTCTCAGTTTGGACAGAAAGATGTTTAGGCTACAATACTGCAGTTCAGGCAACTAATCTCAGTGCACTGTATAATTTCAGGGAGGGATAGCTCGTGTCTTCCCCATGTTAGACTGTCAGTGGCTCAGCTTCTGACACCAGATGCTTACGCATGCATTACAGCCGCTAAGAAAAGCTCCTGCCATCTAAGGAGTGGCTTGGACAGACCAGAGGTAGGCCAAGATGGACAGGAAGCCAAGCCAGTAACTGCTTTCTGCTTCACCCGAGACTTGGCCATGTCATTTAGATCTTGGGGACTGGGCCTGCTATCTTCTTATGCAATAAGATATACCATTTACATTTTAGTCATTTGGCAGACACTCTTATCCAGAGCGACTTCACAGTAACAGCAAACATTTTCCATTTCAAGTCAGCGGTAAAGGCTACATGGCTAGGATTGTTGCGAGTTTACATTAAAAAACATTTTTCCTTTCAGGTCCGCATTGCTGCTAATTTTGTCATCCATGCCCCACCTGGAGAATTCAATGAAGTGTTCAATGGTGAGTGTGTTAGAAATCAGACTGTTTGTTTACTGGCCATAGCGTTCTTGGTCATTCATTATCTCCTAACAATGCCGTCGCTGTGTTTCAGATGTCCGGCTACTGCTCAACAATGACAATCTTCTCAGGGAGGGTGCAGCACAGTGAGTAGTTCTCGGTTTATTCTATCGGTGTGTCGTATGCTCATGACTTGTTGTGTAAATGTATTTGTAATCTGATGTGTCTGAACAGTGCCTTTGCCCAGTACAACATGGATCAGTTCACCCTTGCCAAGCTTCCAGGGTCCGACGATCAGGTAAGATGCAGCGTCAGGCAAGCTGGGACTCCTACCCAGCGGTTTTAAAATTGTCGTCTCATATCTGACTTGTTGCTGTTTGCCAAAATAAAGGAAACACGTTCGTAAACAAGGGATACTTTACTTTCGGTGGGAACCTGTAGATCAAGCATGTCTCATCAGGGCAGCAACTGACGACTTCTCTCGATCTGTGTCCCGTCTCCCTTCCAGGTACTGATCACTGAGCACGGAGACCTGGGCAACGGGCGTTTCTTTGACCCCCGCAGTAAGCAGTCGTTTAAGTTCGACCATCTGAGGAAGGAGGCCAGCGACCCGCAGCCCCACGAGGGAGAGGCGTCTCTCAGGCCCTGGAGAGACGCGTGTGACATCGCCCTGTTGGCCTATGTGAAGGAGCACTACCCCAGTGGCGTCTGCACTGTATGTAAAACCCTCACCTTCAGATTCACCATTATAATAATAGAAGAGCCTTTCACGTGGAAACGCGGTAATTCTTTCGGCATGCATGGTATGAGTGTAGGGTACCTGGCAGCTCACTCTAAGAGCAGGTTGTGGGTTTGATTCCCACTGGGGGGCAAGTATGAAAGATGTGTGCACTAATAAGTCCATGTTGATAAAATTGTCTGCTAAATGACTAAAATTGAAATGTAGGTGTGAGTTTATTAAGAAGAGTATGGTCAAAATTGACAGGAACCTCGTTTTTAATTTTTGTTTTTTTTAAACAGGTTTATGGGAAAACTATTGACGGCCAGCAAACTATAATTGCTTGCATTGAAAGTCACCAATTTCAACCGAAGAATTTCTGGTAAGTCACAGTGTACAATGTAAGTAAGCCTTACTTTAAAATCACAACGTGTGTGTTTTTGTTCATAAGCATGCCTACAACTTCAACTCTATATAAGGTACAGAATCAGCACTCATTTGACTTGTGTTCTCAGGAATGGTCGTTGCAGGTCTGAATGGAAATTCAGCATTTCCCAATCTACAGCTCAAGTTGTCGGAGTTCTCAAAATACAGGTGGGCTAACGTCCGTAGCCAGTTGTCGTCTGAAAGTCAGTTCAAAGACTGCTGGTTGGGTACAGAGACAATATGTGAACGTGAATCTGTATATGGTTTTAATATAATATTGTATATTTTCTTTCAGGTGCATTATTATGAGGATGGAAATGTGCAGCTGGTCAGCCACAAGGATGTCCAGGAATCCATCACCGTTAATGTGAGTTCTTTCTAAAGGCTGAAATACACTAGACTATTTTTCCTGATGTATTACCCATCCAAGAGTCTTTAACGACCATCAAGACCCAATCATAGGAAACTAGTAATCAGTGTGGTACATACACCTGACGGAACGTCTGCGACTGTATAATCGGGACAGAATCAAGGTTATATTAACTGGGCAGGTTCGGGACAGAATCGGGTTATATTAACTGGGCAGGTTCATGCATGGATTTAATCAAGAAACAAAACATGACAACCGAGGACAATGCTGCGTTGTCGTTGCTCCCATAAAGCATCGACCAGCCTGGGGTGTGGGTCAGGCTGTGAAAAGCTGGCTGTTGTATATGACTAACAAAACATCCTAATGTAACTTTGAGATCTACTGATGATGGTAAACAGCACATGGGCCTCATTAGGCTATTTAGGACATTTTAGGGGTGATACAGAATTAAGAATCTTATGACGCCTAACTCATGCCACTAGGCTATAACTGAAACAAAATGCAGAAAGACATTTCTTCTCTGAAATTTAATTTAACAGCAGTCGGGCTACATTTGGATGATGCATCGTAGAATATCCATACAGTATATCAACTTGTGGATATGAACTTGAAGCATTTCAGGAAATGTCCATAATATATCTGCGGTAGGAGTGGAACGGTGGTGTTTCACATAATTACTTACCCACCAGGGGTGTGATTGGCTATTGATTTCTCCCCAGCGGCCTAGATTTGTTGTTGAAATGTGAATGCCGTTTTGATTTAGTGGCTGGGACAAGTGCCAACAAGGAAATCGTTGTCATTTCCAGGTTGCTAAAATCTGCACTGTTTGCACAATTCTGTGTGAGCTGAATGGTGTAGTGAATTGTGTTACCACCTAAATTGGTGTGAAACATATTTTCTGTAGCAAAACACTTTCCTCTTCACAGCTTTTTTAACTGGTGGACAAAAGTACAAAGTATTATTCATTGCGTGTGATATGGAGTTGAATATTTGTTTTAGACAAAGCACAATGCTCTTGTCATTGTCATCCTTCTTCCACAAGGGTAACACATTTGATGTTTAGCTGCTTTTAGTTCCAAAATTGCTGTGTCCCAACTTATTAGGAAAAAATATGCACTCCGGAGAACCCATGGATGGCGCAGCGGTAAAGTCACTAGCTCACAGCTACGTCATTGCGAGACCGGGGTTCAAATCATGCTCACAGATGAGCCCAGGGGTCCGGCATAGGGTGGTGCATTCTGCCAGCACCTTTCGGGCTTTGGTTGGGGGGGGGGTTAGTAACGTAATATGGTTGCCGTGCAACGTTACTCTGCGTTCGCTCCAATTTACTGAGACTGAATGTGGGGAGGAGGGGATCTGGAGCTAGATTAAGCTAAAGACATTTATGGAGTCAGCCTGGCCATAGTGGGATAGCAAAACCTAAACCAAACCTGTGTATTTCTCTCTCTTTTACCACAGTTGATTTGAAATGGCTAATTGTTAGGTGTCAATGACCAGTGGCACAGAGCTGTTGCACTAATAAGGAATACTTTTTAAAGAGTGTTGATGAAAACTCTGGCGAAACATCAGTGTACACCAGTAGAGGACAGTCTTGATGTTCTACGGTGCCTCTACGGGCCACTAGAACTAGACGTGAACATAATCTTTTACAGGAAGTGGTATGCTGATGTAGGCATTTCAATCCGTACAGCTGAAGACCTGCACTAGAGTGTAGTGTAATCCCTCCTCAGACTTACTGCATTCACAAGAGACGGTGCGTGTCGGCACGGTCGGAAACGTCCATTTAAATTCCACAGTGCCGAACTTCAGCGCTAAGGATTTAATTGAGCTCCGACTGGACTTTAGTGCAATAAGAATTGTGATATTTGCATTGGTCTACAGAGAGAGAGGGTTGTTGATTTCTGTCAGATTTACATGCAGTTGTATTGTAATAGGCAGGTGATCTGACATTTGCCTCATATTTCCTGTGATTTGATGTCTTGTCCTTCGGTGACCCGGTTGTGTTCTCATTTTGACAGAATGAGACTCAGGCTGCAAAGGAGTTTGTGAAAATCATTGAGGATGCAGAGAATGAATACCAGGTATGAGAATGAATACCGGGTATGAGAATGAATACCAGGTATGCTACTTACATTTCCTCACAGTGGCACCTGGAACAAATCGTTGTTTTTGTCTCGATGGAGGCAAGAGTCCTAACATTCGGGTGCCTCGTTTCCAGACGGCCATCAGTGAGAACTACCAGACCATGTCGGACACCACGTTCAAAGCCTTACGCCGGCAGCTCCCTGT
>JACXGI010007942.1:11345-35398 GCA_016801175.1 Esox masquinongy
GGGGGGGGGGGGGGGGGGGGGGGGGCAGTGGGGGTGTGGGTCTCGTAAAATGTGCGCTCTAATGTGTCCATTTCACTTTGTTAAAGAAAGCCACGGTGGCGTTAGTATGCTTCCTTGGGGCGCGTTAAGAGTCGCTGCCTTTGTTTAAAGAGGACATTTTGTTTTTGCAGGGTTGTTTAGCTCTGGCTTATTTGCTGATGTTTCCTTTGAACAAATTTCCTTTAGCGACACTGTGAACAGTTTGGTCAGTTGGTCACCACTTCCTGTGCGCAAACACACACACACACACACACTCATGTTCACTCACTCGTC
This sequence comes from Esox masquinongy, assembly GCA_016801175.1. Classification (NCBI taxonomy): domain Eukaryota; kingdom Metazoa; phylum Chordata; class Actinopteri; order Esociformes; family Esocidae; genus Esox; species Esox masquinongy. The sequence continues at coordinate 11,658 of JACXGI010007942.1, forward strand.
TGATGCTTCAGAATCATGGGTCACACACCCCATGTGGAAGAATGGATGTGTTTTCCCCAGGTAGCAAATCTTTCGGTTGTCTTTGTAGCTTCCAAACTCTTCCATAGGAGGCACAATGGCCGGGAATCAAACAAATACAGATGAAACCACATGTGCTGGTTGATCTGTTTAGGTGATTTCTGATCAAGTTATCTTCTGCTGGATTTCTGGCTGAACTTTGTGAATGTCTAAGAAATTGCCTTTTAAACGCCTATTGCTTTGCATAGTTCATTTATCTGTGTTAGACTGAATCCCGTTATTTTCAAGTCTTTTGAATGAGGTGTCCAACCTTTTTTGGGGGGGTGGGGGGTGTTTGACTTAATATACTCAAACAAAGCATAGAATTAACAGCCCAGTCTCCTGTTATCTTTCCCTTGCAAAATATGGACTTTTACCTGTTTATTTCAATCATTATTTTAGTCACACAGGCTCAGTTTACAGACGTTTAATCAAGCCTGAAGCACAGTACCATTACTATCCTCTGTCACTGATTAGGCCAAGTTAATATATTATATTCCTATATCACTCTTACCTTCCACGCCTTCCTTTAGCTTTTTGCTATATTTTTATACAAAATGTACGAACAAACATTAAAAAAGGAATAAAGAAGTTGCACCAAATCCTATAAATATTGTTCATCATTCATCATAAATACCGTTTCACATACCAGTGTGGTGATATGTGCTGATTTGGAAACTCATTATAATCAGAATTGGTGCCAAATGTGTATTTGTAAGTGCTGAGCAGCGCTGAAAATAAAGGGACATAATCTAAAACAAAGAAGCAAAGATTATTGTATATCACTTTATATCAAGAAGCACACCTTGAAATGCACCTCTTGTGACCGTTTGCATCTGTATAATATTTCATCTGTATTGTGTGTGTACATTTTAACGTGTACAATGTGTAAAACCGTGTTGATGGACAATACACAATTATTCTGCCATTTTCGTCCACTCTCAGTTCTTGTCTTTGAAACACTTGTGTATCACTCTCTTCATGTCATATGAATAATCACCGTTCTGTGTTCCTGTGCTCAGACGCTGCTGACGTGGAACACAACTGTCAGTGCCTGGATAGGTTTTTTAAGATCAGACACTTTTCAAACAGGATTGCATTTAGTGGTTTGTTTATTAGTTACTCCCACTCCCACACAAATACTGCTAAAGTGTCTATAGTATCAAGCTGACAGGTTCTTACTCATGCCTCCAGAATTCGTAAACAATTTTCACAGGAATAGTTTTTGGATGGAATTGGATAACAAATTTGAGGAAAAAAAACACCATTGGTAACCAAATATGGTATCAAAATGTTTTGTTTGTTTATAAGCATTGATGAAAAATTTTTTAGCATTGCTATTTTTGTATTTTGCCCACAGTTGGCCTTTAGGTATCATAGCTTGTAAAAATGGGTGGTAACTTGTTTGTTTTTCTTGGTGTCTTTTTTACATGGTGTACTTCCCCTCGTTGTCAAGGTTCCAGATTTCCTCAAAGCTATTTGCAAAACAGTCATTTATACGAGTAATACAGTCTTTTTCTTATAACACTTCATCACTGTTATGTAACAATTTCAGTTCACAGGTATAAGAACAAAGTCTAAAGCGTAACAATGACATTTAACACCTTATGACAAAACCGCACGTCTAAAGGAATGAATACCTTTCTCAGAGGAAGGTCATGTACAGAAGAAAAAAGGTGTGATTGCCTTCATGCAATGCCCTTTTGTAAGAGAGCGTCACAGCATATTCCTTTTCAGGCAGTGACATTTCGAGATTGTGATTTGCTCCTCTCATATTTCCTATGATGCTCCCTCTGGCCTCCTGGCTTCATGTCAGTGACTAGAAACCTTATTGTTAATGTGTTTGAAATCTGGAGGGTCTGTCTTTTGTCAGCCTCAAAAATCCCACGCTTATCATGAGATCCTCTGGCATTTCTCAGTGGAACTTATATTCAAACCGAAGATTCAACTGGCAGCTCTCCCTGTGTCAAGTATGCAAGAGATTTCTAATGACTATGTTTAGATTCTACATTGCATACTTTCTAGTAGATTATAGGCTATATTTCTGTGCTAAATTGACATGCAAATCTACATTAAACATTTTAGGAAAACAGTAATGATGGCTGATAAGCGTGTTATGAGATCCGAGTGACCGTTCTCGCCTTGTGTCCAGTACATATATACTATATGACATTGTAGGTCCGGTGTTCCAGTGGTCCCTCCACATTTCTCTAGCGTGTGATAGCTAAATACAAATGTGGTTGTCCTAGATTCACACCCAGAGACCAGGTTGGCTGTCGCCTCATCTAACAGTGCGGCAGACCCATCGTGCATCGAGGCTGTTTCGTCATGTCAGCTACGACTGACTGCCAGTAGGAAACCCCTCACCTTCATGCCCCAAAACCTCCTGGTGAGACCGTTTTAGGAAAATACGCACTCACAAATACTCCACGGCGGGTCTTGGCCTCAGACATGGTGAAAAATGGGTTTAATAAATCAAACAGAATAAAAACATCAACACTGAAAAAGTCTCTAACGTGTTTCTTTCATACTCACTCTGTAATTCCTCTATATTGTCTATTTTCCTCTCACGCTCTCTGTGTTCTTCCACTTTCCAGAAGCTGTTTTACCTACTGAGGTTCTGATGGGCTATGGTAGGCTCACATTCACAGGCTGAAGGGATTTCGACTGCTCTGAGCACAGATTTACAATGACTCATTATGTTGGTTACGACCTTGTACTAACAGAGTATTACACAAAGTATATCCTTTGCATTGAAGAAGTCTTTCTGGATTACCAATGCAGGTTGAGATCTGGAGGGTAGATGAATATAAACCCAATGAAAGTGTTTTCAAAACAGGACAGAAATACCTGGTGTGGTTCTTCAATTTGCTTAATGGTGTTATTAAGAGGGTGCTGTGAAATTATTTTTGGAGGCCTCAGGGCTTGAAAACAATTCAAAACACAAAACAATAGTTAAGATTTGTCTCATATAATCAAATCTTAGTTAAATGTGTATACAAATTGGCTTACATACAGTATATTAGTGATTGCATACAATTTTGTACTCATTGTACATTTTTTTCACAGGATGGAGAAGAGGTGAATAGTGGTCCAATTGGAAGCTAGGGATGGCCCCTAGCTGTCCCTTTCACTGTCCTGGAGTAGTGGGATTTTCTATACAGACCAGAAAACCGTCCCACACCAACTTAAGCAGCACAGTTTAAAGCCTAAATATTGTTTGATAAGGATCTATGGATTTTGTTTTTTTTTACAGTGCTTTTAGATTACAAACAGAAGGAGACCGAGAAATGGGACAGGCAGATGGGGGAATTAAATCCCAGATATCTGGGACAGTAAGATAGTATTTATTTAGTTCAACTTTTAAACGCTCAAAACAGCAAAATATTATTCTGGTGTGAATTTAAATTGACTAAAGAATTCTAATAAATTTGAAAAATAAAAGATATTTGATCAATTCTTTGATTTAATTTCAAAACATTTAAGGATTGCCAAATAGAGATTCAAGTGACTGAACTCATTGGAAGTCTGGTTTCAATGGCCTAGTACATTATCCCACAAAATTACTGTTTTTCGTGGTAATTAAAAATTTTCATACCTTTTTATTTTACCTAATTTTGCAGGTAAAAATTTATCCATATTAGTTGGTTCTGCCATGTGTGAAATGGATTGTGATTAACGGATTTAAAAACTGATGTTGATGTTCCACAATACAGTATCTTGCAAAGCTTGCTGTTCAGTCTCTAGTTGCTGCTGCTGGATTGCGCAGTGCTCAACAACACCAAAATAGGTTAAAGTGGCATGTGGGTTATGGTTAGATTCACTGTTAAACATAGAAATACACCAGAAACATTTATATTATCCCTCACTACACAGGATTTAAAACAAATAATACCCAATAAAAAAATCTCATAACTGTTTTATAGTTAGGTCCGGAAATATTTGGACACTGACACAATTTTCATAATTTGGGCTTTTTTACGCCATCACAAAATGGATTTGAAATGAAACAACCGAGATGCAATTCGGAATGCAGACTCATCTTTAATTCAAGGTGTTGAACAAAAATATCATATGAAACATTTAGGAATTGCAACCATTTTCATACACAGCCCCCTTATTTCAGGGGCTCAAATGTAATTGGACAAATAAACACAATCATAAATAAAATGTTCATTTTTAAAACTTTGTTGAGAATCCTTTGCAGGCAATGACTGCTTTAAGTCTGGTACACATGGACATCACCAAACGCTGGGTTTCCTCCTTTGCGATGCTTTGCCAGGCCTTTACTGCAGCTGTCTTCAGTTGTTTGTTTGTGGAACTTTCTGCCTTAAGTTTTGTCTTCAGCAAGTGAAATGCATGCTTGATAGGGTTGAGATCAGGTGATTGACCCGGCCCTTGCAGAATATTCCACTTCTTTGCCTATGTTGCTTTCGCAGCATATTTTGGGTCATTGGACGGCGCTTCACTTTACAGATGGACAATCAACTTCGCTGAATTTGGCTGAATCTGAGCAGACAATAATCCCTATACACTTCAGAATTCATCCGCCTCCTTCTGTCTTCTGTCTAATCATCAATAAACAATAGTGACCTAGTGCCATTGGAAGCCATGCATGGCCTTGAATATATTTTGGTAAACAGACAAAATAAAACTTGCGTCAGTGTCCAATAATTTCTGGACCTAACTGTATATGCAAGCTCCATGGACTTAGATCAAGTTTGGTACCCTATGACTTTCTTTGTTAATGTGGGATGGGGAATTCGGTCACTTTCGCTGTTGCTTTGTGAGTAAGCTCCTTCACAGATACCGGTATCCACTGTAATAGTTTCCATCCCATTCTTTCCAGTGTTAACATCCGATTATAGATCTGAGCTAGAACCATTTTCTTTCTCCTTTTTCCCCCCTCCCCACATCCTACCCTGCCATTGTGAAGATCCCTGATGATAGGGATTAGTGGGTTCTGATCTGAGTGGTGAAATCTACTGCGACTGAGGATATCTGCCCAAGTTGTCAGCTAGTGCAATCTGAATCTAAATGTTTTCTTCCACGTAAGTGCTTATCTAACAATTTTCTGATCCTAAATCTGTGAGTAGTCAAAGATCTCCAGGGTGTCTTTGCCTCAGGCAGCTCAGTAATTATAATGTAAATGTGTCCGTGTCTGTCTGGGGCACGACTGCTCCCCTCAGACCACAGAGCTATTCCTGAATCCCCACTGTCATTAGCAGCAGTGTATTCAACACCACATCTCCCTGTCTGAAACATGCAACATAGAAGTCTGTGTAGACTACAGTTCTCTGTATGTGTAATTCTTTAAAAATAAAACGGTATTATTCTGGTTCTTAACTGGAGTCCTTTGCTGCACTTCATTTTTACTTTGTATTTTGTGGTGATTCTCAACAAGGGGGCGTAGGGCCTTAGAGTGCTGCCTGGGGGCCCTTGTGAGGACAAGGAAAAATCATGACAAAAATAACTATGTCAACTATATTACTAAATAAATATCCACATAGCAGTTGAAATACAGTGCCTTGCAAAAGTAATCAAACACCTGACGTATTAACTCATAGTGGAGTCAACACTGTCATGTATAGAAGGGTAACTAAAAAAGTATTATCCTAAAGTCTGGAGTTCATCAAAAAGCATGAGAGTGGATGCAGCTCAGATGAGACTGGGGTAGCGCTTTGGGTTTTGTCCACAAAGCTTTGTGTGGCGCAACCCTAACACTGCCCATGCCTCAGGACAAACCATCCCTAGAGTGAAGTATGGTGGTGGCAGCATCATGCTGTGGGGATGGTTCTCATCAGCAGGGACTGCATATTTTGTTAAACTGAAAGGAAGAAAGGATGGACCAAAACACAGGAAAATACTGCAGGAGAACCTGATTTAGTCCACAACCCCCCCCCCCCAAAAAAAAAAAAAACTATAGCTTGGATGGAAATTCACCCAGAAATTCACCTTTCAGCAGGACAATGATCCCAAGCACAAGGCCCACACAACATTGGAGTGGCTTAAGAATAAAAAGTTGAACGCCCTATAGTGGCACAGTTCTGATCTCAATCCAACTGAGAATCTGTGGCAATATCTAAAAATTGTCAACCAGAACAACCACGGGGAAACAAAATCACTTGAACTGGACCTTGACAAAATTGTTATTACTGTAGCAAAAGGTGAATACACATAAAACCAATCTCGTAATAATAATTTAGTTTCAGGGATTTGAAATGAAATATTTAACAGAAGGTAATTTCAATATGTCATTTCTATATCTCACACACACCTCTGGATTGTTGATGCTACTTGTAATATTTCTAGCATACACTGTATATCTACACCTATTTTTGGTACCATGAACAATCTACGGTACCAGGTATCCCTGTGTATCCAATGAATCCTTATTCCAATGTATTTTATTATAGCTTTTTTGAAAAAACATCTGTTCTTGTGTTTACTCCTTGTTATTAATTTTTTCCTTCCATTTCACTGTTGGGAAAGTGTTGGTAAGTATGCATTTCAGTGTAAAGGGCCCACCCATTGCACCTGGCACATGTCAAATTCAATTGGATTCCTCTTATAAAGAATATTCCACAGAACTCACTTTTTTTTAAATGACATAAAAAAAGTTAAGCATCTACATCACTTGTCAGAAAGTGTGTAAATGCTGAACATTAAAGGCAGTGGCTCCTCAGGGGATATGATGGGACTGCTTTTATGAAGTACCCAATTCAAAATAATGACCTTTTCAGTTTCCAGCAATGTCTTTTAAACCCTCCTGTGAATTGTCAGATAATTGAACCATTAGATTTTTAGATCAGGGTCAGTGTCATTTAGTGTAACAATTACATCATTCGTGTGTCTTTTTATTCACTATACAAAATATTTCTCAGATATCTCTATGTTAGTTCATGTCCGCCAACTACATTCTTAATAGAAGCTGTGAGTGCTAAATAGGAAAACAAACTGTAAATTTAGTTTTGGGGATTCTCACACAGCTTTCATCATCTGTTAAATGAAGGGGGAAAAAAACTGAACAAGTGGGGACTTTGTATAATCTTTTCTCAAAAATAGTTTATTAACATTGTTCGCGTTCACTTTAATCAGACATTCACTACAACACTTTTTGTTTACAAAGCATTATTACAATGAGCTTTCATATAAATCTGGATTGTTATCATTTTTAAATAGTTCCAGAAAGAGGAGAGTTACAGACACTGAGCCAATAGCTGTTCACATAGCAGAGCCATAGTGTTCTAGAGACCATGGTTTCACTCATGCAGACACCAACATGATAAAGATTAGGTTTAGTAGTAGTGTGGTCTTCAGCAGTATACATGCTTCTCTGGTTGATATGTAGTTTTCCTCCTGCCTTTGGGTTCGGTTTTAACATTCTATGCTATATAGAACTATGGTGGACTCCGTCTAACAAATGCCTTGCTCTAGATCTGCCAAAATTGGTATTGATGTTGGCATGTAGATCTGAAACCTTAAAAGTTGCTGTCCTTTGAATTGGAGACATAGATACACAGTTTAAACATACACCCATACAAAAAAGGAATACGGAAACAAAATGCCAAATATCTTATGTTCTATTTTGTGTAGACAAACTCCCAAACGGACAAAATCAGAATTCCTCTGAGCTTCTCGCCTGAACAGGCACAACACTGCGATACTTGGAGAGTATCGCAGTGTTGCACTCGAGCAGATCGCCTATTACGGTCTGTTCGAGTGCAAAGCTATTTTCCACTACAGTACCTTCTGACACGGAGAGGTTGGCCACCAGAGGGCTCTGTCCAGCCCTGCTACATGATAGCAAAAGAACCCATTTGGATATAATCGACTCAAAATCCCACAAAAACGAGCTGATATTATTTTTTCTGTATTTTGGAATAAACCCCACGACAGGTTTCATGCAAGACTTAAAACATGTCATGTAGCATTTGGAGCCATCTGACAGATTAAACCTTGCTGGGTTGGACGAACAGTGACTGACTGGTAGATGGACGCAGGCAGAAGAACGACCGGTAGACAGATCAGGAGAAATTGGAATGCTGTGAAGAATCAGTACAGAGAAAGGCTTCTTGGACACCTGTTTGACAAATTGTCTAAAGATACAAAAGAGTAAACTTCAATTGGCATTTCCACTTCAATCCAAGTGAAACTTTCAACCAGATTCGAAGCCATACAGAAAATATATGTGCACATTCGATTTGTTGTATAACGATGGAGCCAAGGCAGAGACACGTAAGATGTAATAAAAACAGGTGGTTTGAGAAACTAAAGACAAACATGCAAGGATACATTATATATCAATGCCAGTCTGTTTCCGGAACACTAAAGCTCCCGTGGCGCTCCAATACATTTTCTGTATCAAGTCAAAAGATTGACAGCTACAAAAAAAAAATAACACATTGGTTAGACTAGTAACCTCAATGCCCCTTGATTTGCATGTTGTCACTCAACCATGGAATAGAAAATGACAGATAAGAAACCCTGTCTGAATGTCATACCAGTCATAACTCAGTATAGAAACGATCCAACTGTTAATGTTAACATGACAGAACTGAGCACGTCTTTCTGGCTGTGAGATGGATAAGGAGAAACACTGTTTTGGGAAATTTCTTGGCAGCCAACTCTCACATAAAAAAAGTATTTATTTTATGGATTTCTATTTCAGGTCTTGCCTTTTTGACAAATAACCCTGAGCCAGAACAAATGGAGAATTGATAAACCAGTTCCTGAAAAGCACACAGGGGGAGTTTCGTTACGCAATTGAAAAACAATCAACCTCCAGCTTGAAGAGGGACACTACATTTGGAACGATCAGTTTCTAGCTGGGGTTTCAACCAGGCATGTTTTGAGCAAAGTAGAGAAGAGTACCTTAGAAAATGATTCCATGCAAATCTTAATTTGGTTACAGACTTTCTTTGCTGACCATTTTACCGCCGCAAGCTTTTGCTACAAGACAGAGGTGTGAAAGTCGACTAGCTGTGTCCTCACCCCGGCGATGAGCAAACAGTCCATTCTCTCTGCTCTCCTCTCGGGGAGGGGTACGCCAAAGACACCCAGGTTGCCAAGAAACAGAAGGCAAGGCACTGAAAAACACTCATGCGTTTCCTTACATTAGAATGTTATTTTAGAATGCAGTATGACTGGAAATCCTCAGGCCGGTAAAACTTGACAAGATCCTTTCAGACTGGATCGGTCCCTCATGTTCCACATTACCCAGATACTCCAGCCTTGTGACCAAAAACACATCGATACTCTCATTCTAAAAAAGATAATGGTCAGCCGGATTGTAGCTCCTGTACACTGTATTGACTTGACATCTTGTGGGTTTGTACTCTGAAATGTACAGTCACATTGGCTTGCGTTTATGAAATCTTTAAAAGCCTGTCAAGTTTCTCTCAACAGGGCTTCAGAATGACAGAGGAACGGCTGTTAAAACCACAGTATAATTGGAAGGGCCGATGGACTTCTCCCTATGCGCACACACATTTGTAGGGTCGCGTTACAGTGCCGTGAGGTGCTCAGACTGTTTACTAGTCTGGTACCTTGCAGGATTGGACTGTTTCTAGACTACGTTATGCTACGCTGACTGGCCAACTTGCTTTCCGCTAAGTAAAATGAAGTCAAGTAGTTTATTTTTGTGGCTATACACTGAAAGCCTTGGTTATTTGTGGCAAAGCTTAGTATGCAGGACAACACACACTCATATTTATGAGGCCCTTAGCTCCCCTGCTAGTGAGTTCACCAATGTGTCAGGAGATTTACTGGATTCGTGCAAGGAAAAATAACTAAAAAAGGCACTGGTTCTGAAGAGCCAAACATCTCCCCGTGAAAATATACCCTCTTACAATCAAAACGAAACTAACTGCTAGGAAAGGTTAGAGAGGAATAAGACTTAAGTCCTAATTCCAGTAGTGTGAAGGTTGACAACAGCACTAACTCAGGTGCCCACAGCTGAACAAACAGGCCCAGGAAAGGACAGCCAAATATGTTGCATACAAATACAGGTGCATTTATTATCTTCTCAAAGCGACAGGAAAAAGAAATGCTTGTGAAAAAAATTGGATGAAAGACAGTGTGCCCACTGTGGAAAATAAACAAAACAAAGAAAACATTTAATTAGGAGGTTAAAACACTAATATCTAACCTGTGTTACAAGACCAGTCCTTTTCCTTGTTCTTTAACGTTCAGCACTTTCGTCGCACCACCTCTTTAGCGTGAAATGTGAGATACAGTACAAAGAAGCCATTTGGGAAAAGGTCAGTCCTTCTTGCGTATGGGTTGTTGAAGTTGATGTCTTGTCAGACTTTTGTGGTGACAGAGGTCTTCCCCCTCACAACAGCAGGCAGGCGCCCCTCTTCTTGCGTTTGCGGACTTGCAGCGCCGCCCTGGTGGCCATCTCAAACACCTCCCTGACACCATCCTTGGTCTTGGCTGAACACTCCAGATAGCCAAAGGCACTGATGCGATTCGCCATGTCCCGGCCTTCCTCGGGCTTCACCGGCTCCTACAGGGTTATCACACAGACAGGAAGGTGTTAAAATTGGTGTCGTCGCACGCACGCACACACGCGCGCACACGCGCACACACCTTTGAAGACTAAAAAGCAATAAACACACCAAAGGTTAATAATGTACTATGGTTTTTAATGCAAGTCATATCTTATATTCACTGCCTTTGTCGAATATAGCCACAGCTAACCTGGGTTAGTAATCCTCTCAAAAGTCTTGGAGACTAGTACTGCAGACAGGCAGGCCGAACATGCAGTCAAGCCACGTATTGTTGCTAGGGGAAAAACATGAGACTAAACAAACAAGCTAATCAGTGGCTGTTAACTTCTAGGAGTGGTTGCTCCTCCATGACATGGCGGGCAGGCCGGTTGGACCAGATCAGTCCACGTCCGACTAATGTTTTCTTTTAAAGGACACTGGTGACTCAGCCAAAACAAGCAGCTGTTCGTCCAAAATGATTTCCCAGTCGAGCCAGTGACAAGTCTCTCAACCACTATCAGTTTCACTGATTATCAACTCTGATGTATCCTGAAACTGAAATGCTGAAGGAAATTCTTTTTTCATTGTTATCGTAAATCATTTTTCTTTGAACAAGGCCTAGTGAGTACACAAACACATTAGGAATGTACCCATAAGACAGTTCTTGGCCAGTACTATTACCAAAATTCATAAAACACAATCAGCCAGTTTCAATACCGATACCATCGTTTTGTCATTCACGTACCTGTACGCACGTGTAAAAATACACTTCTCTGTGAAAGAAGTAGATAGGTATAAGGCCAAACCATGTTGTCAAACAGCTTACATCCAATCCTTTCAGATTTCTAGCAGTAATGACAACTCCAATAAAGTTCAGCGACAAGGTAGCAATATGGGAACATTGAACCTGAACATCCAGATGAAGCTGCATGACATTTTGCTCCATGACGCTGTAAATGTGGCAAAGGTGTTACGATTCAGTTTGAGGTCGGATAAACAGTACGAACCCATGGTACAGTACCTGCTTCATCTTGGCAAGCTCCCTCCGTGTGTGTTCGTCATTCCTCAGGTCCTTCTTGTTGCCCACCAAGATGATGGGAACATTAGGGCAGAAGTGCTTCACCTCAGGGGTCCACTTCTCTGGGATGTTCTCTAGCAGAAGGAAGGAACGAGGAGAAAGTAGATTAAGTTCTAGAGACACTAGATGGAAAACTGACTGAAGACATGTTCTCACACACCTTCACATTCACCAGAGCAAACACCTTCAGGGTGCAGGACAGGCAGCAGGGTTTTTAACCCGCCTGCTAGCTTAGTGGAGTCTTGACCATAGCATAGTCAATGTAGTCAGCCAAGCTCTCAACTGAGACTAGCTGTGCCTCAATCTAGGTTGAGGAATGTTAAACAAGGTGGTGTTCACCATAGTATTCTTACTAGAATAAAGCCCTCCTCCATTTCAGTCACATATTTAAAAAAACAAATAATACCCGCACCTCACAATTGGGACTACTGAATGTTATATCCCTTACTTCAATTAATCACTGATTATAAACTGGATGTGATTGACCTGTGTGAAACCTGGCTTAAACTTGAGTTTACAGCCTTAAAACAAGTCCTCCCCTCCTGGCTCCACCAACAACCATATTCCCAGTGCACCCTGCAAATGAAGGGGTGCTGCTAACATGTAAGACATCAAAGATAAATTTATGATATTCAAACAAATGACTGGGTTTCTGGCTTTAGAGGTTTCTGTCAGGACAGCTATGCAGGCTGAGCAACCCCTTTTATAGCTTTATTTACAGGTCCCCTGGAGCCCAGAGTTCCTAAAGAAGTTTCTAGAATTATTTTCAAGCTTATTAAACAAGGCAGATAATATTCACATTTTTGGCAACTTTAATATTCACATGTAGAACTCCAATGACCTTTCCAAAATGCCTTTGGAGACATAATAGCCTGGATTCTGTCCAACATGTTTCAGGACCTACGCATTGCCACAATTATACCTTGGACTTTTTTGTCCTGTGGATTACATTTGGTGCATCTAACGGATTTTCCTCAATCCTGGAATATTGGACAACCATCTTACTACATACAAAATAAATTTGATTGATTCATCCCCCCAGATGAGGTTCAAGTCTTGGCTTTGGCTTGGCTACTCAAAGACATCCACAGACTTGTCCTGAACCCATCCCAGCGTTGTCTTTGCCATGTACTCCGGGTCGTTGTTGTTCTGAAAGATTCATCTTACCCCAGTCTGAGGTTCTGTGCACTCTAACAAAGGCCATTCTCCCCTGACTGCTCAATGTGGCCAGAGCGGCCAGCCCTAAAAAGAGTGTTGGTGGTTCCTTAGGTCTTCCATTTAAGAATGATGGAGGCCACTGTTTTCTTTGGGGCCTTCAATGCTGCAGACTTTTTTGGATCTTTCCCCAGATATGTGCACTGACAATCCTGTCTCAGAGCTGTATGGTCTATTCCTTCAATGTCATGGCTTGGTTTTTGCACTGTCAAATATGGGGAACCTATGGACAGCTGTTTCTTTTCAAATCAGGTGCAATCAATTGAATTTACCACACACTGACTCCAATCAAATTATAGAAAAATCTTAAGGATGATCAATGGAAATAGAGTGCATCTGAGTTCAATTTCAAATGTTAGAGCAAAGGGTCTGAATACTTATGTAAATGTAATATTGCTGTAATATTTAAAAATCAGTTTTTGCTTTGTTATTATGGGGCATTTTGTGTAGACTGATTAGGGCTGTTTATCAGATTTTCACTACATGATTATAGTGGCCAAAAGAATTCACGATAATGATATCTTGATTTCTATAGAAAATTTTAAAAGAAATAATGCTATCAGTCAAATTTATCTTCACCTTCGTGCGTTTTCCTCTCTTTTTTGGCAAATTAATTACACTCAAAATACAAGTGCAGGAAGGTAGCGAATCTGTAACAATACCTGTACAAATAAAAAAAAAAAAATTAAAGAGTACAAAAGGAACAATTACACTTAATGGTTGCTGAAAAGGCAACCAGATTAACTGATGAACAAAAGATCCACAAGGCCTAACACCGAGATGAGTTTGGGGAAAAAATGAACTTTCCTTTTCTTGTGAATAGGCTACAAAAACGTTGCGTCTTTTGCCGGTCTCTCCTGGGGGTTTTAGTGGGGCTACCGAGTTGATTTCAACACCGTTGTATAGGTCCAGACTCGTAGTTTAAGCACATGTATGGTTTGTCTATAGGTGACATGAATAAGCTATCGAAAAACCGAGGGGTTTTTGGAAAAACACATCAACATTTTCGCATAGTGAATACGGTATTATCATGTGTATTATTAACATGATATCAATATTTCCTTTTTTAAAATATCACGGTTATCGTGAATGCCGTTATATCACGACATCCCTAAGACTGACAAGGGAAAAAATCTGTTTCATTCATTTCAAAATAAGGCTGTAATGTAACTAAATGTGGAAAAAGAAGGGGTCAGAATTCTCGATGTACTGTATGTCTGAATGTCTTAGATATCTATGCAAAGTTCCTTGGACTTTATGGCTTGGTTTTTGCTTTGAAATGCACTGTTAAGTGTGGGACCTTATATAAACACGTGTCTTTCTAAATCATGCCCAATCAATTGAATATGCAAGAGATGTAGTCCGACCAAGTTCTAGAGACATCGAGGACGATCACAGGACACGGGATGCATCGGAGCGTTATTTAGCGTGTCATAGCAAAGGGTCTGAAAACCTATGAGATATTTAAGTTTCAATAAACTGTCTACAAACATGTTTTTGCCATGTCATTATGAGGTATTGTGTGTAGATTGATGGCAACAAATATATATTTAATCAATTATAAACTATTGCAAAAAAATGTAGAAAAAGGTGTGTGAATACTTTCTGAAGGCACTGTAATTCTAACTTACCTAAACTGTCAGGGCTGTCGATGGAAAAGCACATGAGGATGACGTCTGTGTCGGGGTAGGAGAGAGGCCTCAATCTGTCGTAGTCCTCCTGGCCAGCTGTATCCCATAATGCCAGCTCCACCTAAAATGCACCACAGAAGGCACTCAGATCTAAAATCTATAAAACACTGACAAAATGGCTATGATGAGAAAACTATATATTATATATTTCAAACTCCATCTATTACATTTATCCTATTATACACAATTTACACTCAATTGGGACGTCCGATTAGATGTTATGATCTTTACTTAATGCAGCAACTTGCTGAACAGAGCAGATACTTGATACTTGGTTCGTACACATTTTGAAGCGTGCCTCATTTATACTACGTAGTTATTTGAAGAATACATTGACACAATCCAGCTGAAGTGTTCGATTTTACACATCTTTGACAGCTGCCGTGAAACCAGCTGTAATAACCATCAGGATGATAATGACGTTGAATATTCAAAGTGGTTTGGTCACAGCTCTGGCCTTGGGTTGAGAGAGAAACCAGGGCAGCAGTGATAATCATGAGGATGATAATGACGTTGAATATTCAAAGTGGTTTGGTCACAGCTCTGGCCTTGGGTTGAGAGAGAAACCAGGGCAGCAGTGATAACCATGATGATGATAATGACGTTGAATATTCAAAGTGGTTTGGTCACAGCTCTGGACTTGGGTTGAGAGAGAAACCAGGGCAGCAGCTAATGACTAACTGCTCGTCTCATTCCATGGGCATATTTTCACAGTGAGGCGTCAAGCTTAGGCACAGGCTTCATCCCATCAAAACCCCTGGTTAATTCCATTAGAGAAACCAGGTGATTAGAGAGAATAAAAACGGATACCTTCTGTTCCTCTGAGTAGCAGGGCAACTACGCTACAGTCAACTGAAAGAAATCACAGTGTTCTGGCACATTCTATATGTTTAACAGTACTTTTTTTTTTAAAGAGTGATTTGAAAACAAGAATAGTCTCAGAGTGGAGGTCATTCTTCATTTCACTACACATCCGAAGTTGAATGACTGAATGCGTAACTTCTGGATGTGCCTTATCATACTGTAGATCAATCAGTGACTAGTGCACATGACACACACATTGTTCAACCTTCCTAAAATAGCAGCTATAGCATGGGAGGTTGGTAGAGCGGGTGGGAATTGAAGGCTTCATACTCCAGGCATGAGCAAATGAGGGTAGGAGGCTGATCCCCTCTGGACTCACGGACTGACTGCAAAGCACAAGGTTTGGGGAAGAAAAGGGCAAGGTTTTATTTAGAAAAGAGGCCCAGAACCGCCCACTGAAAGTGAGAGAAAAAAATACCACTCCCTCCAAGTAAAGGAAGATTTAGATGTGGACTGTTGAGCACGCTGAGAGCACTGATCTTATCCAATATAAATAGGGGCAATTCTGCTGGCGCGACACAGCCAAATAGGATAGCTATGAAGGACAGATTTTAAGTTTAAAACATTTAAAATCACACATACAAAAATAAATGTAGACAAACGGTTAAAAACACCTGACGGGGAAAAACATCCAAAACGGGTGTACTGTGGAGCCCTCTGGGCTGATGGCGGAAATTTAACGATCAGTCATGCACAATAATTGTACACTTGGATGGCTGACTATTTCCTGTCCAGAAGACAACAGTTACTTAACCCCTCCACCGGCCGCCTTCTGCTCGTTGCTCCCCCAAAGCAGGAAATGAAAGACGTTTATCGGGGGCCGAGAAATGGTCACGGGGCCAGTCGGAGCAGGAAGTCCGCCACTGCAGTCATTTCCTGTTTTGCTAGGCCTGTGATCCTGGGCTAGTCTGCACAGGAGAACAAAGCCCGCTGACGTAACATCCCTTCTCCTGGGTTGTGGCCTCCAGAACAAAGTTAAGCTACTCCCAATGACCAAGAACTCGGCTTCACTCCTGCTACAATCAAAGAGGCCCATTCGCTGACCAAGGCCTTATGGTGAGGTTGAAGGGATCCCACAGAGACAGATATTTCTATTTTGACCTTAAGAAGGAATGGTTGAGTGTTATGGTCACTATGTGGGCTGGGTTTGTGTGTATGAACACTATGTTGCACCTGTGAAAGGATCTGTCCGGTTTACGCACCTGTTTGCCATCAACCTCGATGTCAGCAATGTAGTTCTCGAACACCGTGGGCACGTAGACCTCAGGGAACTGGTCTTTACTGAAGACGATGAGCAAACAGGTCTTTCCGCAGGCTCCATCCCCGACAATCACTAGCTTCTTCCTAATGGCTGCCATCTCTGGGGGAATAAAGTGTATACTTCAGTCACAAAGCTAGATCTCCACAAAACACGACATTAATAAATGTGGGACGGTGGGAAAAAACATGAGTCAGTGAACAGAAACAGGAAATCTGTGAGGAAATAGGAGTATGTATAAAAGACAAAAAAAGACAAAAAAAATAGGCCAAACAGGAATTGACCCGTTCCAGTTCTAACAATTTCTTTTTTGTTGGTCCAAACATTAACAGATTTGACACGTCCATGACATCACATTTCTAGTGCGTTTGATCTCCAGGAAGAGAGAGACAGAGTGACTGAGAGAGACTGAGCTCCAGTGACAGACCTTGAATCCCTGTTAATGCCAAATCTAGATTACAGCACAGCAGAACAGTGAGGGGGGTGAGGCAGACGAGGGATGAGACAAGCTGAAATATGGAGGAAGGTTGAATTCCATCTGCCCCTTCTCCGACTCTGCCCATCTTGTTTTCTACTATGCCTGGCTGGTCAGTCATTCAGTGGAAAGGCGTGCAACACGCGGAAAGGAAAGCCGTTCGGGAAACTATCAGCTGGAGATGCACTTAGTCGTTTCCTTAAAGAAGGCATAACAATATTGTTCTCTCTTGCCATGTTGCCTGGTTACCTGTTAGGCCTATATCCTCAACGGGGCCTGATATAGGCTACAGTATCTTTTGTGAGGTGGAAAACACAAACAGAATTTCCTGATTACTTCAATGAACCACTGCTCTTGGATGTAAAATGCCACTGTTTACAAGTATGAAAGTAGAAAGAGGGTAAATTGTTGTTGCTCTTCTGGTCTTGGCTTTACATTAATTTAATAAATCTTCTGATTAACACTTGAAACTTGTTTTTTTATTGTGGTTAGTTATTAAAATTTTGCAATGGAGCAAACTAGGCAAAGCTAAACATGCTGCTTGACACAAATAATGAAAAAAGGGACCTATATAATGTAAACCTCCCTTATACTCAAAACAAGAGTTTGTTAAATTGGTGGTGGTGACACCACCGAGCAGAATAACTCACAGGGAGTGACGAAGAGGGAGCTGAAATAGATTCCCACCACTATTATATTTGTGTACTGGACATTTGTATACTTTCTTGCTAACTGCTCCCTAAAAATCTTTTCTTGGCATGTGTACCTGATATGAATAAAAATGAAAAAAGTAGATTCATATTTATTGAATTTGAAGAAAGAAGGGATGTGTTTGCAGTGTCCTTGTTAAACAGGCCCTATAGTGGCCTCAAAGAAGAGTAGAGCAACAGTGCATATTTGGCTTTTGCTTAAAATATGTAGAAAAAAAAGAGTTTATGTACCATTCTTATCCTGAGTTCTCTCTCTGACCCAATGGTCAGGCGTAACTAAATAGTAAAAATTCCCTAGAAAACCAAATCGAATTCAAACAATGACATGCTCCATCAAAGTGCAGAGATAATATTCTGTCAAGGATGTATTATTTGACAATAAATGACAAGCCATAAGATGCATAAAATAGAATCTAATGACTGACTTGTGTCCACCACCTCACATTGACAACCCTGTGAACCACAGATGAACTCACAAAGCAGACAATAAGCCTGGGGTGTTTCCACTGACTCAGTTAACAGAAAGAAAAAAAAAAAATCTAGCGTTTCCACCAGACAGATTCAGGTGGGTTTCTACACATTGATTGGACCTGTCCTGAAAGAAACCCTAATTTTCAATGCAAACGGAACGTTTTGGAATGGGACTGAAAACAACCCAATCTGTAGCAACATTGTATGGGTCAGAACCTGAGGAGGGACGAGCACCAAGCCAGGCTCTCAAGACACATCCTCTGTAACCAAAACAATCCACTTCCTGTGCTGGGTTAGGGTTCTGGGGAGGGGCTCTTGGTTGCGGTCCTGTTTGTACAGGCCTCCACTGGAGCCAAGATGAGGAGTGCTGCCAAAGGCTACACACAGACAGACACTGAGAGACACAGCCCTCGCGACAATGCTCCTCTTTTCTCATACCAGGACATTGGTCTTGTTTGAAACTGCAGCCAACGGGACAGGCAAACTACGAAAGAACCCTGCTTCATAAATACAGACGTTCATAAAGATGTTTAAAAAAAAAAAAAAAAAAAAGTTGTTTAGCCCTTGAACAGGGCATTTGACCCCAATAATGTCTGGTGCCCTGGCTGTGACCCCACTCTGGGAGGGCGGGATATGAAACAAAAACAAAATCATGTTTAATGCACTGTGCAAAAGATTCTTTAAAAAATATATTACCTGCAATATATCCCCTAATACATTAACAGTTTATATATTTCAAATGCAGGCAAGTGCTCTTTAGGCAGAGGATCTCTACACAGTCCTTGAGAAAGAAATGTGCATCATTCTTATATTTTGTCATAGGCAAAACCCCTTGTAAACAGGGATTTCCAGACATTTTTGGACTGTGAACCAATTTGTTTGTTTAAGATAGATGGTTGGGCGGGGTCGCACCAAGTAAACAAAAAGGTATAAATAATATATAAACAAGGATAATTCCTTGACTGGAGCTAAGTCAGTACAAAACCATTTAGACTGATTTGAAATCAGTTCTCTCGCCCAGTTTGATTTACTGCCTGGTCCTTTCCACTCTTTTTGAAGGGTTCTCTAGGAAAATGTCCTGAGGGCATTATCGATCAGGGATGGGTTCACAATATTTGGATTTTGTAGGAGGAACAATACAACACAACCACATTTTGCCGCTGCCGTAGGTTACTCATGTAATCCCATTTCTATTTACCAATCACAATTAAAATAGTTAAGTTAGTTTAACAAAGCACTGGATGTGTAATATAGTACGTGTTTACAAAAGACAGCAGACACACTAAATTCACCCTTCTCTATTCTGAATCCAAATCCTGGCAAAGATAATTTACAGTTTCCACTGGCACAAGTACGGCCACCATATAACATAGTCAGCAGAACCATCCGCGGCGTGAGGACAGGATAAGCCACCAATCCTGTCTTCCTCATCCCTCTTTCCTGTAGGGGTAATGACCCACAAAAGTAACTGCTAAAAAAAGGAGTTGCTAAGCCTCCTCTTGAGGCAAACTGAGGCCAAAAAGTATGCCAAGATATTATAGTCTCACAGTTAATGTCCTATTGTTAAGGACTTTGAGCTTGTTTGAGGAAGTTAGGTCACGCTGAAATCATTGTACTCCTTGTCCTAAGAATGAGCCAGTATTTGCAGTATCATAATAAAATTGGGGTAAGGAATAGGTTCCTCCTCAGAACATGACATGACCCTACAGAGCAATCAGTTTGTTAAAAACATCACTGCTCAAATAGTTGCAATACCTGGCCATTAATTTAATGATAATTCATCTTGAGTACTCAACATAACCCAAAAAACAAAGTTTTTATTAGCCTACAGTACAAGTTAGGTCTGAGTGCATTGTATTCATGGGCTCTCTATGTTTCAATAATTTGAATGTCTGTAGCTGCTTTTTTATACACTGCACAAAAAAAGGGAACACAATCATCACAGTATAACACCAAGTCAATTAAACATCAGGGATATCAATCTGTCCAGGAAGCATAAGCGACTGTGAATCAATGGCAGCTGTTTTGGTGCAAATGAAAGTGACACGGCAAGACAACACCCAAAAAGGGAATGGTTTTGAAGGTGGTGGCCACAGACAATTGCTTTCTCCTTATCCTTCCTGACTGATTCTTCTCAAGTTTTGTGTTTTGCTAGTGTCCTTGTCACTACTGGTAGCACGAGGGGGTACCTGCAGCCCATTCAGGTTGCACAGGTAGTCCAGCTCCTCCAGGATGGCACATCCATACGTGCTGTCGCAAGAAGGTTTGCTGTGTCTCTCAGTACAGTCTCAAGAGCATGGAGGAGACACCAGGAGATGGGCCGTTACATGAGGAGAGCTTGACCGGGCCATGGAAGGGCATCAACCCAGCAGCAGGACCGGTATCTGCTGCATTGTGCGAGGAGGAACAAGAGGAGCACTTCCAGAGCCCTACAAAATGACTTCCAGTGGGCTACTGCATGTTTCTGACCAAACTGTCAGAAACAGATGCCATGAGGGACCAACGTCCTTTAGTGGGACCTGTGCTCACAGCCCAGCACTGTGCAGCTTGATTGGCATTCACCAGAGAACACCAGAATTGGCAGGTCCGCCATTGGCGTCCCATTCTCTTCACAGATGAACAGGTTCACACTGAGCACGTGACAGACGTGAAAGAGTCTGGAGATGCTGTGGTGAACGTAATGCTGCCTGCAACATCATCCAGCATGACCGGTTTGGCGGTGGGTCAGTGATGATCTGGGGAGGCATATCCTTGGCTTGGAGGGTTGCACAGACCTCCACGTGCTAGCCAACGGTATGGGTTCCTTCTGGTGCAGGACAATGCCTGGCCTCATGTGGCCAGAGTGTGTTAGGTAGCTCCTGGATGACGAGAGTGCATACAGGCACATGTGGGCCATACACACTACTGAGACACGAGTTGCCGTGATGAAAGTCACACAAGTTGGAACAGCCTGTCTCAACTTGTGTGACTTTCATCATTTCAATTGTTTACTTTAATATTCGGTGCGAGTTTGAATCCAGCCCTAAATCAGTTGGTGATTTGTTCCATTGACCTTTGTTGCGTCGTTTTTGTTCTCAACGAATAACACAATGTACAGTAAAGGTTTTGATCTTCAATACATTTCGTTCATCGAGACCTGATGTGCGATTTATGTTCCCTTAATTTTTTTGAGCAGTGTAGATAAATACCTCCAGTTAGTTTGAGCAGTGAGTTAGTAATTTGTTTTCCAATTTATTTGAAACATATTTTACTATAAAACTTAGAGAACAACTGCCTGGTCACATTATTTGCTTCACAGCAGAAGTAGCTGACAGTAAGTAATTTGGTTTAGCCTAACTAGTTAGCATGAGTGATTGGTTGAATCAATAAGAAGGCAGGGCATCAGTCTTCCAGTAACTCCTGGCTATTTGATAAGCCTAAAAAGAGCTTTTGACAAGTTCTCTGTACAGAGTGTCTCTTGTTTATCCTCTCCGTGCTACATTCTGCTTCTCAGACCTGTACACACAACGGCAGCCAAGAATGTCCAACAATGATATGCAAAAGAAGTGCTTCTCAAACCTAAATCCCCAGTTGCAGATGTAGGTTGTCATAAATGGTAACGCTGGCAGGCATCCATCACACAGATGAAGACATCTAGTCTAGAAGTTGGATCACTCGGACGTGTGCGTACGCAGAAAATCAAATCAGAAGGTGTTCCTTTTCCAACCCTGTTTCCAAAAAAGTTGATACGCTGTGTAAAATGCAAATAAAAACTGAATGCAATGATGTGCGAACCATTCATCGCTATATTTGAAAATAGTACAAAGACAACATATCAGATGTGGAAACTGAAACATTTTGTTGTTTTTGGAAAAATACATGCCCATTTTGAATTTGATGCCAGCAACACGATTCAAAAAATTTGGGAAAGTGTTTTTTATTTACATTTTACGCAGTGTCCCAACTCTTTGGGAAACAGGGTTGTACATACAGCTACTATAATTTTGCCACTTTCACATCACTTTAAATTATTTTTAACTACTTAAAAAGGTACTACAAACAATGTTTTGCATTGTAATTACCAAGTCATAATTTTATATTTAATAGAAGCTGGGAATAATAAGGTGTCCATAATATCACCCAAAACAAGAAAATCGGGATTGATTGCTAGCTTTTATTAAACATATCCAGATGCTCTCAAAACATAAATATGCTGTTGAGACACAAAACAAACCACTTTAACGTACTGGGTGACTGCTAGCTATTATGACACTTATCTGTTAACTTTGGTAAAAGCCAGAAGGACAGAAAGAGCTTGTTGAGGTACTGTTGAAGTCACTTTTGCTGAGAACATTTACTCTTGGGTGTCTCCTCATTATGAAACTAATAAATACCTATAACATTGATCTACTCCATGAAACTCTACATCTAGCCGGGTACTTCAGAATAAACATCAAGAACAAACACAAGTCACATTTACATTTGTGAGGCTTTAACAATGTACGTGCCAACATCCACCTGTAAACGTTCACACGTCTTGGCATGCAGTTCAGGGAGCCCAAGTACCGTTTGTGACATTAAGAGAATGATGCAACATTACCACGCTCCCCTTCCAAGTTACATGAACACTTTGCCTCGAGAAGTTCCTTAGGCTTAAAAGCAGTGGCTTGGCCACCAGATCAGCGTACAGAGGAGACCCAGGCTCAGTAGGGTGTGGCATCTTTCCTTTTCTCTGTTGCAGGAACAATAAACTGTGCACCTCGCATCAGGAGGCAGGGAGTTTGGGTTCACCCCCTCCGAGGTTAAGTGCCTTAAAGAAAAATCTCTCCACATTTTTGAAATATGAGAATTCAAGAGTGGTAAACTAAGAAACAGTGCAGGCTATATTTGATAGAGCATTATTTCATACTCTCCCAAAAGGCTACACTATGAAAGTTGGTCTCTTCTAGTTTCTTCTTCTAAGTCCACCGTTTAATGTTCATAGGTCATTTCCTGATTGGGAAATCCCACCAGGAAGTCGAGGAATTTAAGTCAGCTTACAAAACACAAATATAATCTGTACTCACCAAGTTAGTTCTGGAGGAATGTGTTTGGTATACTGTGTCAGTCAAAAATGTTAATGGAAAGATTAACATACAATGTTAAATTTTAAGTAATGCTTAATACAACAATAATTTAAAGAGTACAAAACTTTTATTGGCATTTACAAAGATGACAAAGCCTTCATGTACGGGGGGGGATGGGGGGGGCGGCATTTAGTTCACTTGTGAGCATATCTGAGAAATGGACCAAAGTTCACAGGCTGGCGATTACTGTGGCTGATGAATGAAGCAGAGACATTTCACTCAATGCCTCAGGTCGGCTCCACTATTGCTGCCTAGCAAACATGACAGATGAGCAGTGTAACTTGGACCTCAGTCATACTTAGTGTTAGCATTCGGTGTTAGCAT
>JACXGI010007943.1:0-16563 GCA_016801175.1 Esox masquinongy
CCGAACTCCTCCCACACCCGCTGTTTTGCCTCTTTCACAGCAGAGGCTGCAGCCCTTCGGGTCCGTCGGTACACTGCAACCGTCTCCGGAGTCCTCCGGGATAACATATCCCGGAAGGCCTCCTTCTTCAGTCGGACGGCTTCCCTGACCACCGGTGTCCACCATGGTGTTCGAGGGTTACCGCCCCTTGATGCACCTAAGACCTTTAGACCACAGCTCCCTGCCGCAGCTTCGGCAATGGAGGCTTTGAACATCGACCACTCAGGTTCGATGCCCCCAACCTCCACAGGGATGCAAGAAAAGCTCCGCCGGAGGTGTGAGTTGAAGATCTTTCGGTCGGGGGCCTCCTCCAGACGTTCCCAGTTCACCCGCACTACCCGCTTGGGCTTTCCCGGTCTGTCCAGAGTCTTCCCCCACCCCCTGACCCAACTCACCACCAGATGGTGATCGGTTGACAGCTCCGCCCCTCCCTTTACCCGAGTGTCCAAAACATATGGCCTCAGATCCGATGACACGATCACAAAATCAATCATCGACCTACGGCCTAAGGTGCTCTGGTACCACGTACACTTATGAGCATCCTTATGTTCGAACATGGTGTTCGTTATAGATAATCCATGACTAGCACAGAACTCTAACAACAAACGACCATTCGAGTTCAGATCAGGGAGGCCGTTGCTCCCTATCACGCCTCTCCAGGTATCTCCATCATTGCCCACGTGCGCGTTGAAGTCCCCCAGCAGGATTATGGAGTCCCCTACTGGAGCCCCATACAGGTATCCATTCAGGATCTCCAAGAAGGCCAAATACTCCGAACTGCTGTTTGGGGCATATGCGCAAACAACAGTCAGAGTTTCCCCCCCCACAACACGTAGGCGTAGGGAGGCGACCCTCTCATCCACCGGGGTAAACTCCAACATAGCGGCACTCAGCCGGGGCCTTTGAGTATACCAACCCCCGCCCGGCGCCTCACACCCTGGGGAACTCCAGAGAAGAATAGAGTCCATCCCCTATCCAGGAGTACGGTTCCAGAACCGAGACTGTGCGGGGATGTAAGCCCCACCAGATCTAACCGATAGCGCTCCACCTCCCCTACAAGTTCCGGCTCCTTCCCCCACAGAGAGGTGACGTTCCACGTCCCCAGAGCCAGCCCCGGCCGCCCGGGTCTGGTCCGTCGAGGCCCCTGGCCTTCACTGCCACCTATATAGCAGCGCACCCGACCAAAGCGGTTCCTCCCATGAGTGGTGGGCCAATAGGATGGAGAGGGGGGTGCCACGTTGCTTTTTCGGGCAATGCCCGACCGGGCTCCGTGGCAAACCCGGCCACCAGGCGCTCGCCTGCGAGCCCTCCCTCTGGGCCTGGCTCCAGACGGGGGCCCCGGGCTTCCTCCAGGCAGGGTAACTCCTCCTCTTCCTCTATTGTGCATTGGTTTATCTTTGAACCATTCTTAGTCTGGCTCCTCCCCCGAGACCACTTTGCCATGGGAAACCCTACCAGGAGCACTAAGGCCCAGACAACACAGCTCTCAGGTTCACAGGAACACACAAACCTCTCCACCACGGTAAGGTGATGGCTCTCGGAGAGGATAAGGTGATGGCTATATATATATATATATTGTTCTTAAAATCTTTTGAACTTAATAAATTATATAGTAAGTGAAAAAGTAATTTGGTAACAAGAATTTTCAGATTGCAAACATCACTCCTGTGTTCCAATGGCACATTGTATTTGCTAATCCAAGTTAATCATTTTACAAGGCTAATTGATCATTAGGAAACCCTTTTGCAATCACGTTAGCACTGCTGAAAACTGTTCTGCTGATTAAAGAAGCCATAAAACTGGCCTTCTTCAGAAGTTCACTATCTTTAGCATCAGCGTTTATGGGTTCGATTACAGGCTCAAAATGGCCAGAAACAAAGAACTTTGTTCTGAAAGTTGTCAGTCTATTCTTGTTCTGAGAAATGATGGCTATTCTGTATGAGAAATTGCCAAAAAACTGAAGAGCTTGTACAACAATGTGTACTGCTCCCTTCACAGAGGAGCACAAACTGGCTCTAACCAGAATAGAAAGAGGTGTGGGAGGCCCTGGTGCACAACTGAGCAAGAGGACAAATACATGAGAGTGTCTAGTTTGAGAAACAGACATCTCACAGGTCCTCAGCTGGCAGCTTCATGAAATAGCACCCACAAAACAACAGTCTCAACATAAACAGTGAAGAGGTGACACCAGGATGCTAGCCTATAACGGAATTCAGTGCCCTGAACCGGAATGTATTTACAGATTCATTTTGAAATGGATTTATAGATTCATTTTGATAATTTAGGTCTAGCATTTCTTTTTATCCAGGAAGATGTTTTCGAACATGTCTTTAATCTGCAGGTATCTGAAACAGTTATTTCTAGGAATATCATAGGTTTCCCGCAACCAAACCCACAAACCAAAAAGAGGCAAATGAAGATCCTCTATGGTATGAATCCCCATGTCTGTCCATCACTTAGAGCTATTATCAAGATTAGAGGGGGTGACTGAAGGAGGTGTTGAGATTGGAGCAGACATGACGCTGATCTAAGGTTAAAATTATCCTCAATCTCCACAGAACTGTGCTATGTATAAAGGGTTCAGGATTTAGAAATAATTTCTCCAGGCTGACATGGAATATGATCACAGTGCCAACAGACAAGTGGCGGCAATCCTCAAGCTCCATTCTAGAATCAGCCCTCCCTCTATCTTGGATTTACAGAGGTGCCTTTTACATTTCCTGTGTGTTATAATCCCAGATGAATTGGTTGATAATTGAGTTATTATCAGTTGCTTATAAAATAAAATATAAAAGGCAATTATGGGAGGAAAAGCCTTTTTTGAGGAATGAAATCTGTCTATGCTACAAAAACCTCTTTCAAATGTCTTTATGAATAATGATAACAACCACTTCATCCAGTATAGGTGTCGATGCCTCAGTGTTATTAGATTGGGCAAAAATTTTAAAATGTTAAATTGCCTTTCCAGTTTCAGTAACTTTGTCTCTTTTTGGATGCCTGGAACGGTATGATGCTGCACTCAGATAACCATTGAGTGTTTCCTAAAGATGGAGAGGTCTCAGTATTGTTGGTTTCATAGAAATGTGTGATTGTGACTTTCAAATATTTATTCAGTCCAAAACCCTAAGCTCCGGTACAGTCCCCGCTAGAATGAAAGTAAGCAAATCATCAGTGCATGGTTGGGTTGAGAGGGGTCAGTGGTGATGGTACATGTTTGTGTCAGGTATCGTTTCAGACAGATGTCCTAGATGGGTGGGAGCACGGCTGACGCACAGCGTTTTCAAAAGCAGGAATTAGTTTTCTAATGTAGTCAGGTATCTGTATTTGTATATCAAAAAGTAATCAAAATCAAAGGAGGCAATGGTCCATTCTATGTATAGATCCCCTATAGTATCAGTCCCAGGTGCCTCCATCACTCAAACATAATCAAGATTAGAGGGGGCAAAGGAGGGGTTCCTCAACATAGGGTGTAGAAATTACATTAGTCTTTGGTCAAAATGACCGCTAATTAGCTTTCAGATGGACTGTGCTATGTACAATGGGATTATTTAGTAATTTCTTTACGCTGACAGGGGCATGATTACAGTGTCAACAGAGGATCCATTCTAAGCCAGCTGTGTGATGTAGGTGCGTTGTAATGCCAAAACAATTAAAAATGTGCTGACGTCAGTGGCCCAATACTAAGATATATATTTTGGGAGAGACATTGTTTCCTTTCTTTTGAAATTAGAGCTGCTTTTTACCTGTCCTGTGTGTTTTATATAGGCTAAGATGAATAGGTTGATAACTGAGTCCAAATGCTTGCAGGACTTAAGAACAAATATTGGGATATTCTAGAAAAAGGTTAAACAATTTGCAGAAGGAAAAAAATGGAATTTTTAATGGAATTTAATGGAATTATGCACATTTAGTGGATATGTTAAAGGACAAATGTTCTGACTTCGACAATTATTGCATCCTTATGTGTATAGGTTTGTTTTATTCCAGTAGGTTCTGTAACCAATGAGAGTACCAAATTAATTTACCAATTCAAGTAGGACTGATGTATCAATCGATCAAATGTCTTTTATGAAGCCCTTTTTTACATCAACAGTCAGTGCATTTACAGATACCCAGCCTAAAACCCCAAAGAGCAAGCAACAAGAAGATGCACATTGTCTAGGATTAGCTCTCTAGAAAAAACCTAGAGAAGAGCTGCGGAATGACCAGTCCACATTACCTTTTTATTCAGGTCAATAAATGCAAGTAAACTGTGTCCAGAGTCTGTAGGCAGAATCCAGACCAGCTGCATAACCAGGTGGACAAGGACAGGGATGACCAGGTGGGCTGTGGGCAGTGACTGGAGGAATTGTCAGGCAGCAACTAGTTCTGCTACGCAACCAGGAGGACAAGGCAGCTAGAAGTGATCAGATCAGGGAGTCCTGAGGCGTGGTCCAAGGGCTCAGGTCCCTCTAACATTCAAGAGGACACCAGGAAAACTAGATAAAGCATTCCTTGGATTCTAGTACCCCTGTGCAAAACTATAGCAGTATAAAACTAGGGACTGATACGGGGAAGTCCGGAGACACTGTGGCACCATCTGAAGATAATTACCAGATATAGAAATACTAGACCGGCCACTCTGACTCACTCGTGACAGACTCCACTAAGCTAGTGTAACGGTCTGTGTGTGGTAATACAATCGAGGGGATGAGGAACTTTCCTTTTCTGTACTGCCATTTTTCAGCAAGGCAATTTTGTTCTGGAGGGACACGATAGAACACGCTGTGTAGCAGTTTCCATTTCCATCTGCACATACACTTGCAACTTTGTTCTGCTTAATTCATGTGACCAATTTAAACATATACATTATAATAATGATACCTAAGTACAGCCATGTGTAAGTATTTCCTTAACAATCAAACTTATTTTTTCAAAAACGTTCACCAGGCACAGTCAGAAGAGGACTTCCACTCCTCAGAGCCTGGTTCCTCTCTAGGTTTCTTCCTAAGTTTCAACCCTATTAGGGAGTTTTTCCTAGCCATTGTCCATTAACCCTGTTGTTGCTTGCTCTTTGGGGTTTCAGGCTGGATGTTTTGTAAAATCACTTTCTGAAGCTGCTGATGTAAAAAGGGTTATTTTCATGTTTCGTGTGAGAGCAAAACCAGCAGACGGTGGACATCTCACAAGAGGGAAAGAGAGGCTAGCAAGATTGTAGGCTAACATGCAACACTGTCATTATTTGCTAAATCTCAACAACAAAAATTACAAACAAAATTGTACATAATTTATCATTTCACATGGTAAAATGGATACAGATTACGATGGGTTAAATGTATGCACACAAAAATATATAAAACGATATCAGACCGCATGGTTCACCACACATAACTTCAGCAAGGCAACTTCGTTCTGCTGAATTCATGTGACCAATGCAAATACTCGTGCCAAGGGCAGCTGCAGAAACACCAGTTATGGAGAAACTCAATACATATGGGTGCATATTCTAACCCTGTTACACTAGCAGGCTGGCTAGTAGATAAAAAAATCTCTACACACTATATACCTGCAAGTTTTAGATTTTGCCAGCACCAACCCCAGATTGGCCTCTATGTCTGTAGCCCTGCCCCCTGGAAAACAATGTATGATCATTGGTTGATTCTTCAGTCTAATATTGTGGGAAATTGAGTTTTTCAGGGCTGCCGATAGATACTGTCTGTCGCTCAAACGCCACAAGAGATAACTCAGGCTCAGAATTTGATTCCAATGGCAAAAAAACGGTTAAACGTCTCTATTGGCTCAAAGAGCGATTAAAGTTTTGCAGGTTTGTCCTTTTCTACACTAAGATAACCCTTGACTGATAATTTCGTCTGAAATCAAAGTTATAACTTTACCAGAAATTGATAGTTCTCCTTCATTTTAAGACTGTAACTACTACAATCAGAAGGCATAATGCTAATTTGGCTGGTCAGAGGGAAATGGCTCTATCTATGTCCAAAAAAAGGCAGTGTAGAAAACTTGAATGAAAAAAAGTTGAATGAAGACAATATTAACTTGTTGGTAAACTTGTAGGTAAAAAATCTACCTAGATAGTATATTATAAATAAAGGCAAAATGTTTGGCAGGTGGCCAAGTAGCCAACAGCAAGATAAAATCCAGACTGGGACAGATAGGAAAGGAGTGACCACATATTGATAAAGCCTTTCACACAAATTACAACGATATCTAATCTCTTCATTAACACATTGACACAGTCATTGAATTGGCTAAACTTAGTGGTCACTTCAGTTTCCAGTGATCTAGGAAAGTTTAAGTATGATTGAAAAGTCTAGGCAACCTTTCTAACGGCGTCTTTCTTGGCAATATTTGCTTTTTCTCTCCTCCATCACTTAACCTCTCATTTTCAGTCTGTGCTCTGGTGTGTCTTGCTCAGGGGCGCCGTATGTTGGGGAAAGTTAGGATGATTCTGAGTGCCCGGGACTGACCGGGGCCCAAAAAAAAATATTAGAACATTAGGTAAAAAAAAATCTTTCAATTATTAAAACATTAAATTATTAATTAAAACATTAAATTATTAACCCATCCACCTATACTCTTTTCTTGTTTTTGGGGAAAAGAAAACATCCAGAGAGCCTCTGTATTGCGCACCTCCACTCCACATGAAATGGTTCGGTCCTGTCTCCAAAGCAGGCGTGAACGGTACTTGCTAGCAGTGAACTGCGAGTGAGGAGTGCCGGTGGAGCATCAAGGATGTCTCCGCTTACTAAGGAAAACTCTGGTTTCCTAAAACGAAAAGAAAGAACAGATAGAAGAGAGAAAAGAAAGGGCGACTGTATGTTACCCAATTTTTTAAAAAG
The DNA here is from genome assembly GCA_016801175.1 of Esox masquinongy. NCBI lineage: Eukaryota > Metazoa > Chordata > Actinopteri > Esociformes > Esocidae > Esox > Esox masquinongy. Next base: position 6,876 of record JACXGI010007943.1, read on the forward strand.
ACAGGTGGGTGTGGTCCGAGTGGTGGAAATTAACCTGGTAGTTTAGTCCATAGTGAAATAAGCAACTTTTGCACCCCTAATGTTATTTACTTAATATCTTCACAGAAAATTCAGTGTTTACATTTTGTTCCACTTTTAGCCGACATTTAATCAATGCAGGCAAACCTTTAGCAAACTATTGATACTAAATCAGTTGTCCCTGCCCCTGCCTGGTGAACAGGGACAACTGGGACAACCCTACCCCTGAACCAGCCCTACTGCCTGTCTGCCCATCGCCATAACCCTGAACCAGCCCTACTCCCTGTCTGCCCATCCCCATACCCCTGAACCAGCCCTACTGCCTGTCTGCCCATCGCCATAACCCTGAACCAGCCCTACTGCCCACTGAAAGAGGAGAGCCGCATTGTGCTGAATGACATGTCAGTTGGCATAATTGCAGGGGGTCCATGGGATATTTTAAAAATTATTATGATAAAAAATATATTATGAAAAATCAATTTCAATAAGAATTCAAACCTATACCATTCTACAGATGATAATGTGAATTTATTGAATTGAAGAGATTAATGTATATTTAAGTTATATTTATTTTAAGCTATTCATTTAATGTTGAGATTTTTCCAGTCAAGACTTGTACCATTAAAAACATTTATACTGTTAAAGATGGTCTTTAGCATATTTCTTATAAAGGGTATCAGTCTTCCATTAAATAGTGAATTCCACTTATAAGAGACTCCACGTAGTTACAAATAATAAAATGTAGTGTGTTTATTTCGTTTGCTTCACTGTTAATGGAGTACGTTAAAGAAACCTTCTTAGACAAAGTAAAGTAATTCCTACATTGAACTTATTCAACGACGGATAGAAAACTGTTTTGCTCCGCCGTCCAAAACCCCGGACACCCACTTTGTTACAGCAGAACACACAGCTGTTACCACTATTCACCACCTGTCTTAAAGTGACGGTAACCAAATAAGAAAGATATACAATGACAATGCCTCCCATGCCTGTACAATGTGCATCAATCATAGAGTCTCCTACCATTGTAGTAAAATGTCAGAAATTACTATAAAAATAATTGGAAAACAATTCATACCCAGTATTTAGTATACACGGTAGTGATACTATTCCCTGTGCACTCACACCCAATAAAACGGTAGTGATACTATTCCCTGTGCACTCACACCCAATATTAAACAAACGCACACCTCTAAAGGTGCTTTGGCTCCTACACCACTGTATGCATCATGCCTATCCCCCCAGCACACCCCCCTAGGCGCGTCTGGGGGCGGCCCGATGTGTTATATTTTCAGGGGACCCATAATCTCTGGCGGCGCCCCTGGTCTTCCCCTCCCAAAGTTCAGCTTTGTTTTGCTTGATCTTTCCATTTTCCTCTGTGTAAGTCAAGAACGGATACTCAGGGTCAATCACTGTATTGATATAAAGGAAGGTATTTCACAAAATATGCCATTTAACCCTTGTAATTCAATGGCAGACAGTCAACAGTCAATTTCCTGGATGAAGGCTACATGTAAATGTACAGTAGAATTAAGGTAATTATCGCCATTGTCAGCTCCAGCTAGGTTTGTGTACTGTAGCTTGGATTTTAGCAAGGGTCCAAATTCATGACTGATAAAAAGAAAACAAGAACATTTTCAAAGACCACATAGGGTTCAAAGTATACATGTAGCAATCATCGTTAGCAAGCCAGCCAGCCATCCAGCCAGCTACAGTAACTAGTTAGACACAAAAATGTTCACCTCTTTAGATGATCTCTAGAGAATAACATTGAGCTGTTGACAGTTACTGTCAAATAAGGAAAAATCTGTAATTTCTTTAGATGTACTGCTTATGCTTGGCTCCTATATCAGCAGACTTTGACTAACAATACATAGCTACTCCCTTTGACGCTTCATCACACATGCAACATAGTGGCAAACATCAACAATTTTTATACAAACCAAGATCCCTGCCTGCCTGGCTTAACATCAAAACAAGTAATCATGATGGCAATAACACAAGCATGCAGTGATGTAGATTTTTGTACATTTTTATTCAGCATTTGAAAATAGGAGAAGCTGGAGCAGGCAGAGCGCAGCTGCAAGGTGGCTTTGGAAAAAATACAGAACCTGTTACCGTGTCAACCCAATGCAGTTTTGCTAAAATTATTGCCATAATCGTGGCTGCTCTCGGGAACAACTTATGTGTGCTCACTATCCAAAACCAAGTCAAGACTAAGTACAAATGCAACCGAGTCCAGGTCAAGACAGAGACATTCAATAAGTGGTCTCTAGACCTGACTGAAGACTGAGACTAGTCTGAAGTAGGATACTTCAGCCTGGATGAGAGGCTTGAGGGTCAGACTGAAAAGCAGCAGTAGAAGTGCACATTCCTTGCTGTTGTAGAGCATAAACCTGAAGGAGCAAATAACAACATTGATTTTTCCAGAGAACAACAGGGTGTCTAGGGTCAAACCAAGGTTCTATGCAATCCTGGATGGCGACAACTTGGAGATGTCAACCATGATACAGCGGATATCAAAAGTCTACAATCCCTTGAAAATGCAGATTTTGTATATATAAAGATTGAAATTAGGACAAGTCATGTCAGACTTTTTTCACCTTAATATCGTAAACTGTTTTCTAACAATCTAACAATACAATTGTTTGAGAAACCACATCAATCAATCAAATGTATTTCATAAAGCCCTTTTTACATCAGCAGTTTTCACAAAGTGCTTATACAGACATTCAGCCTAAATCCCCAATGAGCAAGCAAGAATTAATGCACTGTGGCTAGAAAAACTCCCTGGTAGTGTCAGAACTTAGGAAAAACCTATATCCCATTCAACCTCAGCCTAAATGCTGGCAATTTGATGTTGGAGTGAATTATAAGCAGTCCATAGACAATACGGTGCTTTCTGGCAGCGGACATAGTCTATTTTACCAAATACTTACGACCTCGGCTATCTATGAATGGAGCAGTAATGCGCTGGTGGTATTGATTACGCACAATGCTCTTTCACGCTGTGATTTTAAGGTACAAGGACGCTCACGTGGGTGAACCAATCACAACATTTTGCAAAGATGAAACACATCCGATAAAGTTGTCACCTCTGTTCCAGCCTGGAATGTGCATTACTAGCATCGTACAAATTCAGTCACTGAAATAGTTTCATTTTATTTCTATTAAATAAAGCATATGTATGCTACCTCTTACCACCCATCATGTGCAGAACCAAAAAGCATTGTCTAGCTACTTTAGGGCTGTTGTCCAGAGTTTTAAAATATGGATAAAAACTCATAGTAAGACAACAAAATGTGACAAAATTAACACTACTTGGAGTTAGACAGCTTAACCCCAAAGCCCTAGCAAACTGGCAGTTTATTTAAATGTAATAATTTGTGGAGTGTGCAGCACTCCATAAAACAATATTTTTTGATTTTCAATTTCCAGCTTGTGTCTGTCACAAACTGTGAAGCACCGTGCGCTCTAAATAACTTCACTAAATTGGCTAGTTTGGCTTAAGGTTAAAAGGTGGCTGCCATGATTGGATTAAAATAAGAGCCTCTCTCCCTGCCTGACATTCCCTGGACCTTGTTACTCACACACACACAAACAGTATGCACACACATCTACAAATGCATCCGTATATACTGAGTTTCTCCTACTCTCTCCAAAGTTTCAACCATTCTGTGTGAATCATAATTTATATCTAATCAGTGTTGTTATGGCTATTGATCTAGTTATATTTTCTGTTGACTTTGCTTGTTGTTTTTGTCTGTCTATGGCATTACCTACTTTGTTTGTCTGTCAATATTCCATTGACGACATCTTGTCGGTATCATAAGCTAAACCCATTCTTGCTTGCTAGGCCTATAAATATTTATTCTTTCCCAGGCACGATACCAGGAACAGATCTTAAGGAAATAAAACACATTTGTAGATAGTTCGCTTTGATTGAACACATATACAAAGTAACATAATTTTTTACACTACATTGGTTTAATTTAGCCTAGTTTGTGAATTGATGCCAGATTTGCTTCTTTGATTCAGTTCTTATAGTGTAAACGGCTGAAAATGTAGTTTGTCGAAAGTGACATTCTGAGGTAATGTGGGACACTTTTCCAACTGATAATCCCTGCGGCTACTGAGGTCTGTGATGAAGTCTCACTCAATGTAGGAAGTCTGGTTCTGTAAGTCTTTCCAGCTCCAAAAACAGAAACAGGAAAATATCATCCTTTGGAAGCAACTAAAAACATCTTCATGTTAGTTACCAGGTAAACAACATTGTGAGTGAGTTTATACACCTTCCAGGTCAGTGGTCTGGTCAAAGCAGTGTGCAAGCATGTTTCGCCTCTAGGCGTAGCAAGAGTTTCTCTAAGAATTGAAAAGGGTATTTACATATTATGTTCATGTTATTTCAATTAAATTAATTGATCAAAATAGGCTCTCAGTGTAGAGAGAGAAACACTTTGCTCCACTCAAATGCCTATTTAGACTAGAACAATTGTCATGACAACACTTTCATTTAAAGTAGAAATGACAGCATTAATAAAGCAATAAATAGATAAGCTAAGATAAGTATAATACATGGAAAATATTTCAAATTCTATTTTTATGATGCAAAACTAGCAGGTTTTAGAAATAGGTTCTATTTTACTTCCATGATGTAGAGGAAGGTTTTGTTGGCTGATTACCGCTGTTCAATGAATGATTCATATAATTCACTAACACATCGGTCGATTGTCAAATAAATAGGTATCACTTTGTAAATCAAAGACTGTTGCATAGTTTGCTGCCTTCATCCATTCAATATTATGTACAGTTTCAGATAAAATTATTAAATATGTTTCACCGAGAAATTACATAAGGCTGCTTTTGGACAGGAATGTTACCTAGTGAGGGCAGTCAGGATCATACATCAGTGATAACGTACTCTAGCTAGCTGACTGTGTGCTTAAAAACACAGGAGCTTAGATAGCGATAGGGTGGGGTACTTATTTCTCTTCCAATATTGTTTTTTACTGACTACAGCTAAGCAGTAGCCTCTAGATTCAGATCTCCCAGTGCATAGTGGTTGTAAGCAGGTTGTATCCACATGCACCATTTAGGGATGATTTCGCGGGCACAAATTTAGCATACTATAGAACAAAGGTCAATGGAGGACAAAAAAAATCAAGCTTAATAGAAATTGACCTTGGTTTTTTTGTTCTAGAATAGGCTTCATCTCTGCCTGTGAAACCAGCTCATAGTATTGTAAATCAAATGAGTTAGCATTGAGTAATGGGCACCAGAGTCAGAGAGGTGAGTTCCTATTATAAAATGTATTGACAGTAGAAGTATGCATTAGCAGACAGGTTGAACTACAAGTAAAATTATGACACGCTGAAAAACTTTGAGGGCTTATTTACGGTTCCCGCATTTGATTTTTAATTCGCTTTGCTTCTTGAGTTATTGGGTTATTGGTTTACACAAGTGACTGAGAGAGAGCCTGGATCTTACCTGTCATAGTTATTGGATCAGGACGAGTATGTTCCCAAAAGTAAGGGAACTCCTGAGGTATTAAACTAAGCAGAAAAATATTCAGGGGGATTTTGTGGCTTTAGTGAATGCTTTTGTGTTGATCTAAGTTGCACTTTTGCTACTGCCTGTAAACAAAGATTTCAGGGAATGATGGCTGATGGCTAATTTGCATATTGGCCCGCTCTTGGGTTCAAGACATTGACATGTTTTCTTTGTTTTTATTCACTATTATTTGTCCAAAGGCACATCCATTTCCACACTCTACATTGCAATAACATTTTAAAAAATCCCTTACTCTACACATTCTGTGAAAGAATGGAAACTTAAAAATGACCCCATCTATGTGAACACTTCTCAGAAAATGTTGCAAAGGCTGTCATGTTGTCACTGTGTGCGTATCTCAACATGTTTTAATAATATCAAATGTTGTTGAGATGCTGTCAGCTCCACTTTAAATAGAATTTACATAATATATAAATAAATTGTTCTTTTCACACTGGTAACGAGAAATTCTTGCCATGCCAGAGGTAACACATGCGTGGACTGCACTTTGGCCAGACCTCTGACGCGGAAGGTGTAGAAACTCATGGACTATGTTGTTTAGCTAAGTAACTATGGCACTCTTGGGCCGAAACAAGTGCTGTTGCTGGTGATAGTAGAACTTTTGAGGTGCCAGTGTGAGATGCTGTTAGTTGCTTCCCAACGACTACATTATTTTCTGATTCTGTTTATTCATGGAACCGGAAGAACTTCAGAAACAGAATTCCTTCTTCACCACTCATTCCACTCTAATACACATTGAGCGAGACATCATCTTTAGACTTCAGTAAATGCAGGGAGTATTTTTTGGAAAAGTGACTCACATTAATTAACATTTTCACCTATTTACACTATAAAAAAAATACATCTCTGTTGCAAATCTGGGAACAAGTCTCGTTCATCTAAATTAATCTTTTATAGTTAATAAATGCTCAATATGGACAAGCAAATCTGTAAGTAGGCTTAATCATGCATATTCATATAATAGGAATAATTTCTTAGTATTGAACAAAGTAAAAATAAGTGAAGGAACCTACACTGCACTCTGAGATGTGATCACTCCTAGTAACAATCACTCCTAGTAACAATGCGCGCCACTGCCCCTTGGTAGATTTTTAAGTAATCTACAGTACCCTCTAATATTGGCACCCTTGGTAAATATGAGAAAAACGGGCTGTGAAAAATGTATTTAATTCAAAATATTAACAAAAACTGAACCTTTAATTAAAGTGAAACTATTGACAGAAAAAATACATACTTCAATGAAAATACTTTTATTTAAATACTTATCATAAAACAAATATTTTTCTCAAACGTGTGCTGCAATTATTGGCACCCTTTCATTAATACTTTGTGCAACCTTTCTTTGCCAAGATAACAGCTCTGAGTCTTATAATCTGAGTCTCGTATAATGCCAAATAAGGTTGGAAAACATATGGCAAGGGATCTGAGACCATTCATCCATACAGAATCTCTCACGATCCTTCAGATTCTCCTCTCCTCTTCAGCTTATCACACAGGTTTTCTATGGGGTTTAGGTCAGGGACTGGGATGGCCATGGCAAAATCTTGATTCTGTGGTCAGTGAACCATTTTTGTGTTAATTTTGAGGTTTTCTTTCGATCATTATCCTGCTGGAAGATTCAGCCACAGCCAAGATCAAGCTTCCTGGCAGCGACAGTCAGATTTTGATGTAATATCAGGTGATACTTGATGGAATCCATGATACTATATATCCTAACAAGTTGTCAAGTTGTCTGAAAAACAGCCACACAACATCAAAGATCCACCAGCATACTTCACAGTGGGGATGAGGTACTTTTCTACATGGCTATCTTACTGTCTACGCCAAACCCACCTCTTGTGTTTGTTTCCATTTTGCTCAATTTTGGTGTTATCCTACTGTAGAACCCGGTCTGAATGAAAGGGCCAATACTATTGGAGGGCACAGTATAGGTGTTTTCTCCACCTGAACAAATGTCCAATTTTGAATCAATCTGGTGTGATGCACCAGTGTGACAGGTCCTACTCGGACTCGAACCCGGGTCCTCAGGCGTGGGAGTCAGGCGCGCTAGCACAGAGGCTAAAACCCATTGGCTCTAGCTTCTGTCGCTAGAGCGCCTCTTAAGGCGTTGGGGAGTGAGGTTTTTCACTCATTGCACAGCACTGTACACGCTGTTACACCAGCACACACAGCCCTGCAAAAAGAAAAGACTGAACTACATTCATATTCATACTGCACCTATAGGTTACAATACACACATAAAGGATAAGGTGCACATGCTGGTACAGAATAAATACTAGTATGCATACCATCACATGCCTCATAAAACCTTTACTATCATCCAACCAACATTAGGGCATAACAGAGCACGCGAGAAACAGAGAGAGAATGTGACAGAGGCAGAGGGAAAGTGAAAGAGGGAGACAGAGAATGGGATAGAGAGAAGCATGCACAAGTGTAAAACAATGAGCTAAGCACATGCAGAACATTAGGGGCAGGAGAAACGATACAGAGAGATAATGACGAACTGATTGATGGATGCAAATGAACATGAACGCATGAGGCAAATAAGATAACAGGAGGAATGTGACAGGTTCTCTGGTTGAGAGGGTTCACCTTTGCCGTATGAGAGAAACCAGTGGGGCTGATGTCTATCTGGCCTATTATGAATATCACTCCAGTTACACTGCCTTGCAATGCACTAGTGAGCCTAAAATGGATTCTTATCCCACATCATATACCTCAGAAACAATGGCCCTGCGCTATATATCTGTCTGTACCATCTGGGGCATAGTCTATGGGCCGTACAGTCCCTACAGTAGACACAGATGTAGGATCAGCTTACCATAACCTTACTGTAACCTCTAACTCAAGGGTTCCCAAACTTTTTTGGCCGACAACCCCATTTCGATATCTAAAAATTCACGCGACCCCAACCATGTTATTTTTTTTATTTGAGGCTATGAGAGTCAATTTTAAAACATTCTCCCCCGACCCCATTTTCATATTAGGTGACCACACATGGGGTCACGACCCCTAGTTTGGGAACCTCTGCTCTAACTATTAGGGAAGGAAATGTACAACTGACCATACATCAGTGTACAAGGCTAGCTTGATTAGCGTAATGAGTGGGCTGTCTGCTGCCTGTTCCAGACCTAGGATTAATTTACCCTTAGAAATTGTAATGCAACTTTAGGGAAATGTAACTGATCTGATATCGGATTCTATGGGTGACCGTCTAATATTGTCTAAAAGCGTAGGCTGGATTCAGGAGGGAAAATAGTGTAGAGACCTTGGTGAGGCCACTATTCGCCTCCCCAAATAGGATATTTCTATTTGGAACATTAGGTACTGATCCCAGCCAGGGAGCTGAAGGTTGCGCATTCGAGACACTGCATGCTGCTTCCCCTAAACGTCGCCACTAGAAGCTGTCCCTTGGTATGCCTTGCTTCAATCTCGAAAGGTTATAAGACTAAATAGAAGATAGTCACACAGGCACACATGTCTACAAACATACACAAACGTACACACAGACAGATATTGATGAAAGTCAAAGCATGTCCATCATCTGTAAAGTTTAAAGTTAACACATTTCTGTCAATAGAGTAAAGACCCCTGTGTTTTCATCTGAAGCAGTCCTTAAGAGGTCAACCCCAATCATAGGCTCACATACATTGTGGTTTGGTGCAGACCTAGCTAATGATCCTTCGACACCTTTATCTATTTATTGGTTGTCAGCAGAGCAGTTTACACACCAGAATGGAAGCATACAGGCAGGAAGGAAGAGAAAGAGATGGAGAGAGTGATGTATAGTAGGTACCACTTTGCTACTGTGTGTTTGTATGTGTGCAGGCGTTTGAGTGTTTGAGATTGAGAAACACAGAGAGAAAGATTGCGAAACTAATTACTGTTATTTCATCTGAAGAATGAATTAATATATTTTTAATGAATGGCAGCCTATTTTTAAACAATCCCGATTCTTTCCAGAATATTTGATTTAAAAAATGCAACAGCCAGACTCGCCATTCTGACACCCATTCGATACGCTATTCTCGCACACGTAACTTAAGCACTGACACAGCGTATACAGTATACGTAGCCTACAAATTACACAGAAGGA